>CM020510.1:4875272-5060272 GCA_009823395.1 Thamnaconus septentrionalis | reverse complement strand
GCAGCTCGCTCTGATGCCCTGATGAGCGCCACCTTGGCCCCCAGCCGGCTCTCTCTCTCTCTCTCTCTCTCTCTCTCTCTCTCTCTCTCTCTCTCGAGCCCCGATGAGGGTGAACTTCCTGCCCCCCCCCCAGATTCCCCTTCCTGTCTCGGCTAATGAGTCTCTGAATAAAGTGCTGCTGATTCCCGCGAAGCCCCCCAGTCTCCCGGTCCGTCCTCCGTCCTTCCCCCCTCATCAACCCTGCCCGGGCTTGTACCCGTCACCTGGCCGCGTCAGCCCCACCACCCCCCCACTGCCGCTGTAATGAGACCTGAAGACGGCCTCACGTTCCCTGACAACGCTTCTCTGTCGTCCCACTCGTTGTTTGTGGAACGGTCTGTCGTTTCCAACCCTTCCAGTCAGGCGACTACTTTGATACCCAGATCTCTCGTTGCTGCCGCCCGGAGCTGTTTTCAGAGAAGATTGAGGTTCTCCGGCTCTTCTGTCGCTTCTCATCATCGCTGCTGGTTTTATGCTTATAAATAAAGGAATAAAAGTAACTATCACTCGCTCTCCTACGTGTCTGGGGTCTAATTTGGTGCCGGTTGAAGTACACGGGGGAGTAGAATATCGGCTGGGCAGACATAGGACTTGCTTTATATGGGGGCTGATAATTAATTTTAACCCAGGGTGGATTATTGGAAGAGGAAGCTGCCCACTCTGTCCCATAAATAGTCTCTAACAGCTCTGACTGGTCAGGGAGGATATTTGCAGGATCGGGTAAAGTAGGCCACGGCTGCTGGTTTTGTCATGAAGGCGCACGTCGCCGGCTGACTCATAGAAAATAGAGCAGGGCAGGAGTTGAGGTGAGGGTGGTGAGGGGAAGAGGGAGGATTCAATTTAAAATCCGGAAAAAACAAAAACAAAACAGCAAACACATACACAAGCGTTCATTTTATTTTTTTTTGGAGACGCGGTGGAAAATCCTCACTGGGGAATTTCATACATTTCTCGTCCTGAAAGGAGCAAACAAGCTGTAATGTGGCTGTGAAAAAAAAAAAAAAAAAAAAATCAGGCCGTGTGCCACTGTGGTAGCGATCCAACAGGAGCGTCACGGCGGAGGAGGGGGAAAGATCTGTGGGAGACGATCCGCCAACCAGTATCAAGACGAGGGTGGGTTAATCTGCGACCGCACACTGACTGGTTCACGGCTTTGCTGGAGGCCGGTGTTGCCAGGTGTTACGATAATTATCGTATCTGGACAATATTTTGCCGCTGAGAGCATCTATTCCCCTGTGATAGGTTTCCAGCCAATCACGCTTCGTTGAGCATGACGCAAACAAGTGACGTTTGTCTACGGAAAAAAAACAACAAGCGTATTTGACTGAATGTTCAGTTGGTCCTGTGTCGACAGGTTCACCATAACTCAAAATGCGACCATCTTCAGTCTCTGGTGACTGAGTAGTGTGATGGCTCTGTTCTTCAGTCATCCTCCCCGTCATACATCGACCATGCACTCATCATTTTTGTCTTAATTATAAAGGAAAATCAACAGAATAATTTCACGGAATCCGTAACTGGCCATGACTCCTGCAGCGTCATGAATAATCTCTAACATTTCAGACTTCACAGTTCACAGTGTTGTCAGGGCTGCCTGCTGAATTGCCTCTCCAAGGTGACGGAGTCTTCAGCCTTCAGCCTAACCCTTCTGGCTTGCTAAGCACCAGCAAACCACAAACATTGTTTCTTTTGTTGTCACTCTCTCACCTCTGCCAGCCTGATCCTTCACCCTTAAAACTTACCAGTTAGATAGGATCCAATCCCAGGGCAGGTGATGACGCCATCCTGGACCGGCATGTTGTGACAGAAAGAGCCTCCGCTGTGATTAACAAAGCTCTCCTTGCTCCGGTTTTAGACTTTTTCTCCTCTGTGGTTTTGTTTTTTTATTCTCTCTCTCTTTCCCGGCTCCCTTTGATTTGGTACTCTCTCTCTCTGTCTCTCTCTGTCTCTCTCTCCCTCTCTTTCTCTCTCTGTTTCTCCCTCTCCCTGAGGAACCTTGGAGAGGGTTCCTGTGAGCAGCGCCTGCCAGTGCTGTTTTTAGACATTCTGACAAATCAGCTTGGCCCCCACAAAGGTGACTGCCAAGCAGAGATTAATGTAAAACACAAATTATTACCACTCTGAGCCAGATCTCCGTGCTGGGTTGGATCCTTTATCTTTCTCCTGTATATATTATTATTAATACACACTCCCATCCCCCCAGAAAAAAACACTCATCCTCTTCATTTCTTCCCCTTCGTCTGTCAGGTTGATGCCGCTGATTACCGTCGCCTCCTTGGATGCAGAAGCCGCATTATTGCAGCATTGAGGTTGCACAGGCTTGTATTCGTGTGTGTGAAGTGTGTGACACTTCAGTGGCTTCTCAGCGTGCTGATTAAAACAGTGCAACATCAAAAATGAATGAAAAAAACAAACAAAACAAAACAATGAGGGGTTTGAAGAGGGTCAGGCGAGAATAGACGGTAAAATATGCTTTCTGCTAAATAAGGGAAATCCAAGGTTACTTATATAAAGGGAATATATAAAAATTTGTATCTTTAATACAAACTTCCAAGTATTATGAATTAATTTTGATTTTTTTTTTTTTTCAAAGAAAGAGCAACAAAAGTTGGGGTAAAACTGTCGCCCTCTGCAATTCACACCAGTGCAGGAAACACTTCACACAGCAGCTGTTTTCTTCATACACCTCACGTTCTGCTCGGAACACACGCCAGCCAGTGTTGCTCCAGCAGTTGAAAGCCGTGCAACGCTGCTGTGGAATCAGTTCACGTCATCCCTGACAAACCAGATCAACAGTTCTGCCAATCCAGGGGATTTACTGCTGACGGGAAAAGTGCCGACTGAAAATGTCTGAAGAGCGATGACCGTCCGCCGGTGCAGCAAACCTCCCGTCCGTCTGCCACATTTCAGCTCGTGATTTCACCGTCGGTGGAAGACGACGCTGACGGAGGCGGCGCGCTGCCCAACTCCAACTCTGTGGAAACAGACTCAAACGTTGGTAAAGAAACCGTTTTTGATGACAAAAAGGGCAAGTAACACATATTAAAGAATAAAAAATGAAACCTATTGACTCAATTCCAACTGGAATCGCCCTGTTGAGCGCGCTGCGGGCTGTGTGCTGTGAACTGTCGTCTCATTTATCTTGGGCCTCTTCATTATTGCCGTGTGAACCACTAGGTGTAAAAAAAAACAAATTTCCTCCTGGAGGACAATAAGGAAGAGTTATCATGTGCAATAGCAACAGAGGGCATCGAGGAGCACAAAGAGCCGCCGCTGTTCTGGACTGGTGAAGGCAAAAAAAAAATAAAATGAAGGATTAATTAACTTCCCGCATTGTTTTTCATGGCTTAGCTGGTGAGATTATCGCGCTGTCTATCTGTCTGCCCCCACCCGCACGGAAATTTGCTATCTTTCGATCGCGGACGTGCGAGTGGGCGGAGCCATGGCGAGCCGCTGGCGCCGCTACTTGAGAAAGACGCAACTTTAATTTATCCTCCCCGAGCAATTAGACGGCGAGTAAATGAATTGACTTTAGTTTGAGGTTGTTGCTCCTGCAAGTGGCTAATAAACGGCTTTTAATTAACGGCGTCTACTTTGAGGAAGATTAAAAGGAGATTGTTGATCGTGGCGGCTGAGGCGGTGGTTGCAGTTGGTTTTTGTTTTTGGTTTTTTCCTCAGGAAGAGGGTTTTTCACTCTCCACCCAGAGGGTTTTTTTTTTTCTTTTCTTTTCTCTTCCTTCCGACTCACACGCAGGATACTTCCTCCGTCTCTTTATTAGCATTCCCACACCAGACACTGGGATACGGCTCGGCTCACTGGCGCTACCCGAGCATTTCCATACATTAATATTCGTATGCACAGTAAGCTGTTCCACCAGAAGACTCTGGACCGCCGGGCTGCTTTACATGAGGAAGCGTGTGGGCTGCCAAAAAGCCCAGTTCCATTCCAGAGACTTTGCTTCAGGCTACATGTGCAGTGTACTCAGACATGAAATGGCGCACGTGTGGATGTGTGCATATATACATGTTTGTGTATGTCCTAATTTCATTTAATGTTGTTTTTATTTTGTGCTGGATCAGCAGAACCGTCTAAACTGTCATATTTTATACTGGAAGTGCACATTAAACTACGGACTTTACGGTCATCTGTGCAAAAAGTAAGGATTCTGCTTATTAATGCAAACACATGACACAAAAAACAATCAGGATAGGCTACAAAATGAATGCTGATGTGAAAATTATTTTATTTTATTTTATTTTTTTCCTTTGCAAAAGTTACCATTCTTAGAGCTCTGTTGATTTTGAGGATATATACATATGTATTGTTATAATCACCAAAATCATCCATCAACAGTTCAGAAATATGCAAATACTTTATACTGGTAAACTCAAGTTTCAATAAATCCAGTCAGAATTAATTTTCTGTTCAGATCTGACAAGACAATGACATAAAATGCACTTTTGATGAATTTCTCATTTAGATTAAAAAAAAAAAAAAAAAAACAAAAAAAGAGTCAATAGGTGATGAAAATCATAAAAACATTGCCTTCCATAGAAAATAATTTATTGGGATTGAAAGGAAAAAAATATTTTTTTTTCAGAAGGAAATATAATCAGTGCATCTGGTGGTTCAGACAGACGCTCAGAGACATAAAACTGCATCCGCATTTGCATGTTGAATGTATCTGCGTTCATTAGTATGCAGAGACATGCTGCCCACAAAATAGTATGTTGAATTAGAAAAGTAGTTGGCAATTTGTCAGCAATATCGAATAGTTTAACGTCAAAATTGGAGGCAAAAAAATCGGCAAAAAATTTCAATATCAGCGCAAAAATCATACGATTAATGGACATGATGAACAAAATGACTTAATTTCCTCATTACCGCCCTGTAAGAGGACTCTGAATCACCTCCCACAACTTGACCTTTGTTTTCTGTCACTTTATTTCAGAGTTTTCCGGATGCCAGCGCCTGCGTCACATGACACTGAGTCACACTTCCGGGCTGTTTGCAACACAGGCACACCACATTGTCGCTTGTAAAGCCGACGCAGCGAACCGAGTCGAGCCGAGTCGATCGAGGTGCATTTGACCAAGACGTCCTCGTCGCTCATTCCGTCTCTCATCTAAACCAGCTCTCACACACACTTCAAAAATGAGGTGATGGTGATGATGCCACTGGACCGGGAGAGAGTCCACACACACACACACACACACACAGACTCCTATATATATATGTATATATATATATAAAAACTATTTATAGTTAAAACTGAGGCCTCCGTGCTTGATGTTGACTTTTCACAGAGTGACGAAAAATACATTGTCAGCCGTTGCGAAAGCACGGCCCCAATTTGACCAAAATGACTCGCCACACTGATGCTCGAAGGCAATTTCAACTAACGACAAGACACACACACACACACACACACACACACTCACGGAGTGATGACATTTCTTTCTTACTTTCATTCTTTCTTTCTTCTTCTTCTTCTCTTTTTTAAGGTTCTGTCTCAGCAGGGAGGCCGACAATCATTACAGCGTAAACATCCAAGACATCCAATGCCCAGACTCCTTCTGTAAGTTTTGCGGGGAAATGCAAATGTTTACAGCAGGGCCAGAGGAGAAGTGCCGAGGGACGGACGGACGGACGGACGGACGGATGGTCGGATGGAGAGCTCTCGCTGAGCCTGACTCACTCCTCCTCCTCCTCCAGCCTCCACTCCCACTGTCCTGCACCGTCCTCCCCACTCCACCCACCCTAACTGTGCTGCCACCAGATTTCTATATTTGTGGCTGCGCCCACTGATGTGGAAAAAGCTATCATCTGGGCCAGTAGATCTGGAAATAGAGGACCGGCTGAGGTCGGCCCGAGACGGGTCTCCTTCCTCGGGAGACCTCGGCCCCCGGCCGAGGGTGCAGGAGCAGTGAGTTCCGTGCAGGTCGGCCGGAGTCGGTGGTGTCAGCCGGATATTTTATCTCCACTTCCAGTCTGGAGGCCGTCGCCGTTGTGGCGAAGACGGCGACCCGAGAGCCGCCTGCTCAGTGTGTTAAGTGCTTCTAAAGCCTTTTCTGAGAATTGGAATTTCAAAATGTCTTGAGTCTGTCCGTCCAAGAAGCTGGAGGCTTGAATCAATACAGCCGGCTGGCAGGATGGAGGGCTGCCCGGGCAATCAGCCGAGGTCCTGCACGGGAACACAAAGGGGGAGGAGCCTTAGGGGGGGTGGCGCTGTATTGATGCTTTCTCATGAAAAACAGAGCCTGCGCTAATATAGGCTATATATTTCATCTTACATAAGGTCGGCTGTAAATGCAGGAATGCAGCATTTGAGACACATTGATCACAACAGGCAAAAAATTAAAGTGAATAATCAGTCGAAGGTGCAGCTGCTCTTGTGAATTCTTCCACCCTTAAACAATATGTTCTCACTGCATATATTATATAACACAATAACCTTTTTTTTTTACCTTCCTTGCGTTCCACTCTTATTTTTCTTTTCTGTTTTTTCCTTTTCTTTTTTGAAGAATTGCAGGTACATTTCACCTCGGGAGACTGACTGGATCACAGCATTTAGCTCAGGGGAGAGTGAGCTAACCTCTCACCTCCATCCCACTCTAAAGCGGTCCCGAGGCCAGCGCTGTGGCATAGTTAATGGAGAGCGCCTACATGAATTATTAACAGTGCTTATGTTCCCTTTATCCTTGCCATCCTATCGATATTCAACCCTGAGCGTACCCATGGGTCTGTGGGCGAATTTTTCACACTTCGCCGTCAAATTGACCTTTTTTTTTTCCCCTCCCACCATCAAGCTTCTCAGATATCGCAAGTAAAAAAAAACAAAAAACAAGTTGACTAAAACATCTGACCTGCAGGAAAAATGAACCTTAATAGGAAAGAAAAAAAATAGAGTATCTATTTCCACAGTGTTGGTCAACAGATCTGAGTTTCAGCGCTTAAGAGGCAGTGACATTGGTTGTATTGATGCTGTGGCCCGAGTTCTTTGGGTTTATAAGTGCAGGGACACCTTGAAGTGCACATTATTAAAGCATGCTCGGATTTATAACATCGTCTTCCACGGGGAGTAATCTGAGAGGTAAAAAATCAATGGCCAAAAAAAAAAAAAAAAAAAAAAAAAGCAGCATCCACAAACTATAAAACAGGTCCTCCTCTCTTGCAAAGTGCTTGTAAACCTTTTTTTTTTTTTTTTCATTCCCGGTCTTGGCGGCATCGCTCAGGGGAGAATCACATTGAGCGGAGAAAAACGGCGGGCAACGAAACCGCCGCGGAATTCATAGAAGGGCTCACGAGGGAGCCGTAAGAGAGCTATTACACCGACGCTCCGGCTGCGGTTGCACTCGGACCCGTGACGGGATTGTTCCCAGCGCGGTGCGGCAACGGCAGCGGCGGCGTGGCGCTCTGGAACCGAATTCCTGGAGCGCCCTCCCCGCGAGTTAATCATCTCGCGCCGCTCGGCCTATCGATTGCGAGGGATTGGGAGGAGGCTGTTTATGTTGTGGAGAGATATACAGACTCCTGAGCATATGGCGAGTCATTTAGCAACAGGCAAATGAGAGGAAAAGCCCTCCGAGGCGCCCGGTGTTAACGGCCCAGCCAGTAAACAGCCGTGATTTAGGGCCGCGCCGAGGAAACCTCACCATTGAGTGGATGATTGATCGCCGAGCAGCAGCAGTGCAGCCGGGCTTCTTTCTTTGGTTGTTGTTTTTTTTATGTGCACCTACACATGTATGTTTATTTTTTCCTCTCCTTTAACTCAGTCTATTATCACTTTTATGAAATTGCTCATAGAGATCTCACAACAACACGTTGCTGTATTCCGCTCGCAGTTGCAGCAGTTTTATTTAACAATTATTTATACATTCAGTAAAAGTTTATTCCAAAGAATAAGGGCAATTCATTATTATTCTTATTTCTTCTGCTGCTGCTACTCTCTAAGGTCTATGTTCCTCCAGTTTCTTTCACTGGTTGTCGTCCATATCTAGACTCCATCATGCACTCCATCTCTGTGTGTTTACGGCTGCACCATTCTGCAAGTGTTTCACAGTAGAAAATAATATGTATATATATTTTTTGCTTGCACTTATACCCCCACAGCAGACGGGGGTGCTGCAGTGCCCTTAGCGACTCTACTTCGAGTGTCCCTGTGTCGCCATTGATTCAAATAGATGCATCGTTGTTATGCTTGAGGAAATTTGCTTGCCACCAAAAAAAAAAGTGTCACCAGCAATAATGGATTCCAATGTGTAGAAGTCAATCAATCAATCAATCAATCAATAAAAATTGAGATATTTCTTGTCCTGCTTGCAGGTGTGTGTGTGTGTGTGTGTGTGTGTGCTGGGTGCTGTGACACCAGGCGCTCCGACCACCGTCTCCACAGTGATGAATTTGGAAGAGGAGGAAATGCATTATTCCCACCTATCCCGACGCGCTGTATCCGCTCTCCTGCTCTTCTCCCAGTGTTATAGATTTATCCCTCTTGGCCCTGCACCATTGTCTAAACAACACTGTCAAAACAGCCTCCTTTGTACTGCCACTCAGTATTTCCTCGCCCTCCTCTGACAGCGCCGGCTAATCGGCCGCCCCTGGGGCACCGGAGCGCCGCGAGTCCTTGCCGCCTCCCCGCCGCCTCCCCGCCGCTCCACTGTCTCACTGTATGAAACTGAATTTCAATGCACTGTTAATAGACTCTGCCCCGGCTCCTCCTCCCCCTCCTGCCCGCACCACTACCACCCCATCAGGCTGCACCATCATGAGCCCGCCGCGCGTCGGAGTGACGGTGCGGTCTCCTCTTTAGCGGGGAGTCCAGCCCATCAATTAATCCAACCCGCCCGCACTGAGCGCGTGCAGGCGATCCGGCGTCCTGCTGCGTCCTGTGGCGCTCGCAACAAAAATCAATGGGTCCTCACCGGTGCGGTTTTGCCTTAAAAGCCCATTTAAAGGGATTTGCACTTTAATTGCGATATTATTAGCCGTGCGCAAACATCAGATTTTGCTTGTTGGCCGCTCCTTCTCTCGCTCCGTCCCTCCCTCCTTCCCTCCCTCGCTCCCTCCCTTGCAGTGAGTCAAGAGGTCAAGCTGCTGACACGTTGCGCATGATCGCAGCTCTTCCCGTCCGATGTGTTTCTCACTCTCTCGGTGAGCCGTGTTATTACACACTACTGTATTAATTCCGGGCTAACTTGCCGTTAGGCCTGACCTCCGCTGCAGTCAGAGGGGCCGTGTTAATAAATCAGCGCTAGGGAGGCTGAGCTTGCCTGTTTTCCAATCACAGCAGTCTGGCCCTGGCGTCCTCAAAGTTTCCTTTTGCCTTCTTTCCCGCAGTACACAGGTCCACACAAATACAAAGTTGCAGACGGAGCCCCTCTTTAACTTCAGACTCACACTCACTCTACTGTTGAAATAACAGCACCCAAATGAATGGAAATGGGATGCCTTGTGGCCGAAAATGTGATAATATGCACCGTTGTTAACACAGTTTGGCTTGATGAGCTATTCGATTTTTTTTTTCTCAGGGTTTTTTTTTTTTTTTTACCCCCTTTTTAAAAAAACACTAAAACTTATCGCAGCACTGCGGCGAGTCCGTGCTTGCACTGAGAGGAGAGGCGCCGCCGCTCTTTCTCCTCTTTTGAAGAGTTTCGGAGACTATTCTTAACTCGGGACCCAGCAGGGCACATTTAAGCTATTTCTGTTCTTATGCTAATTCGCCGGTAATTGTCGAAGCCGCACACCGACACAGCAATTCAAGTGTCCATATTAATGTGGCCTTACACTAACGATTTCTATTTCCAGCGTGTCAGCAACCTCTTGGCAGCGATGCTATCTTTTTAAAGGCCCTCTCACGCTCATTACGCCGCCAGGAGAGAACTTCCTTTTGTTCGACCAACAGCAACAGAAGCTGAAACATGAATATATTGAATTTATATATATATATATACATATAATATATATATATATATATATATATATATATATATATATATATATATATATATATATATATATATATATATATATATATATATATATATAAAAGTGTGTTTGTGTTTGTGTGTGTGTGTGAGAGACACTTATCTTTGCAGGAGCTACGTTGACATTCAGAAGGTCAGACTGAGAAACTTCCCATCATAAAGTCTGGTTTATGGCAGGAATAGCAACTGGTAATAAAAATGTTTAATAATTGCTCCAAAAACTCTGAGATTGATGCAAACAACCCTTGACACCATGAGACCTTTTTCCAAAGTGAGGATAAAACCTTCTGGTACCTTTCAGTCCACATCACTGGCTTCAGTCTCCTTCATGTTGTTAACAGAGGCCGTGGCTTAAAAACCTAAATGTAAACGTTTTTTTTTTCCTCCCTACTTTTTTTTTTTTTATTCGACCCATAAAACCAGATTATTTTTTTTATGTCGCAGCTCTTGGAAGGAAAAAGCCTGGCAAAGCACATAATGTTATTCTTTTTCATATATATGTCCTACAAGAGCGCTCGATTAACAGGGCCTCTGTTTTGTATCCAGTCTGGATGTTGCTGATCTGTTTTCTTTTATTTTCAATTATTATTTATGGAATCAGACTTTACCAAGTATTTCTCTGTGTGTGCGTGAATTGTCTGCTCTGTGCTCGGGGAGTTGGCCGAGGAGAGTTTGCCAGTTTTACAATGCCAGAAAGTTGGAGGCCCATCTGAACAAGGCAAGCAAATCCCAAAAACAGTGGGTCAAAAGTCAGCTATTTTTTTTATTGTTTTTTATTAATGATTCAACTTTTTTTCCTTCCTCTCTTCCTCTCATTGTTTTCAGTTTCAATGAATCATGCATGCATTCATTCCTTCCTAACGTGTTCCAGGAACACCAGGCAATGTGCAAATCTCATTAGCGAGAAAATCTCACTTCACATCAAGCTGGACTCAGTGAAGCTGCTCTTCATGTAATAATGACCAGAGCGTCCTACAGTACTGAATAGTTGTTTCATGGTAATTGCCTGAGGTGGTCTTTCTTCTGCATTTTCCTCCAGTGCCGACGATTCAGAACAGACTGTCACATAAGGAGGTCGACATGAGGGTCTGTTTTTTTTGGAGATAGAGGACATGCAAAAGCCAGGCTGATTCATGGATCCATCTGAATGTACAAAATGTTCACTTAAAGGATAAATGATACATTCTGATGACACAGATCGGCTCGGCACAGACAGAAAACTCAACAGCAAAACAGACCCTTTAGCTCTGAGAGGAAGCTGATGAGTTACAGTGTGGAATTCCAGGGGAAAACGCCGGAGGAGGGCGAGACAAGACAGGCGGACGGACGAGAATTTCGAAGTGCAAATGTGAGCGATATAGCCGCTGCCGAGGATTAGCGGCGCCGCTGATCTTCTGCGGCAAAAATTGCAAAGTGCTCGGACTTCACCCGGCCCCACCTGACACCGCTAGCCATAAAACTTACTCTTCATATAATCACATTAGCGCTAATAGCCTTACAAGGCGGACTATCACTTTGCACTTTACTGAAATGTGAGAATATTTCGGCGCAGATACATGAAACTGCTCCCGGGCGTTAAGAGGAGGTCGAGCAGTGGAGAGCCTCGGTCAAACGCAGTCACGGCTAGGTCGGAACTCCAGTACGAATGACTTTCTTGGCAAACAAACAAATAGAAAATCTCAGATTGCAAAGATATTAACTGAGTCTTTACCAGCGGCACTGTGGCGCTGCATAGCACTTAGCAGCCTGCCGCTACATTGAAGTCATATTGCTGAAATGTTTTGTTGATGATTGCCGGAACTGCCTGAAAGATTTAGTAATAACTTGTGTTTACTTTTGCACCTCTTACTTTGTAATTCATTTTGTGGTCTTGAGGAAAAGCGACTGATGGAAGTTTTTGGAACAACAATCGAGCAATGAAGTGGCCCTTTTCCCCGCCCTCACACCAGATCAGTCTCCAGATAAGTTGTTGAGACCATCATAAGTTCTTGAAAAGTAGATAAAAGACAAACCCTGCAGGTGCCCTTCCGCAGGTTATAACCCCCACACACACATTTCTTTAGCTGATAGTTCCTGGAGGTAAACACAATTTTCACAATCTCGATTTTAAAATTGCTCCGCCTCACCTCACCTCACCTCCATCCCAACTGGACAAATTACCATAATAATTCACTGAGAATAACGTGTTAAAAAAAGGGTTATTAATCAGACCACCCCCCGACCCCCCCACCCTTCCCCAAACCCTCCAACACACACTGGAGTGATACCTGCAAAAACATTATTAACTTTATTTTGAAGGAGTTGCTCTGCTATCATCCCTTTGGAACGCACCAGCAGACAAAGGCAGGACTTAATTGCGTCCATATTTCTCGGCCACTGAAAGACACTGATGGGTTGGTGGATGGGGTTCCAGCAGGGGGCGAGGGAGAATCTTAATACAATTTCCTCTGTGCACTCTCATTTTCCCAGATTAACAGATGTGTTTGATACATTCATTACCACACCGCCGCCGAGCTGCAGACGCTTCTTGGGGGATGACGCTGGAAACATTGTCAGCGATGGCCAGGGTGGAAAATTGACGCTGTAGGCGGGAGCCACCGCCTCTTGCTGCCAGTTGGCGGCAGCGGCGAATGAAAGGCAGGTAGAAAAAAAAAAAAAAAAAAAAAGCCCCGGGTCATGATTGCATCGCCGAACTGCCGGATAAATCGCTCCACTCTGCAAGCGAATGCCGATCGCATAGCGATGCAACAAACAGTTGCATCTTCCCCCTCCTCTGCCTTCAGCAGGTCTCCCCCAGGTGAGCGCGGATAAACGGCCCCGGCGTGTGCGCGATAGAAAGGCATTTGTACCCTAAAGACTCGGAACAGAGACGGACTTCGGAGACACGCGGCTCGTAATCTCCGTCGGTAAACACGGCGCTAATCTTTGACTTTGACCGGAGCCTTGTGCGAGGGGCTCGGCGGCTTTTATCTGGGCCTCGCTGGCACAAACAGATCGAGGCCCTGAGCAACTCATCCGCCGGCCCGCAGAGATATATTTTCTGGCCGCCGCAGCGGGAGGAGCAGAGAGGATAGCAGGAGACTGCGGGCAGATGGACGGACGTCTGAGCACAAATGAAAAGAGACAGATTTGGAAGACATAGTTCTCCTCCTGCAATGCATCACTGGTGGTGCGGGGAGTGGGGGGGGTCATGGTCGCGGAGGATGCAGACAGACGAGATGTTCACTACCAGCCACCAGCCTCTGTCATCAAGTCAAACATAAATTATTAGCCTGCAGTCTCCAGGCGCAAAAGTTGCGAGGTCCTGCGCTGTCATTGGATGCCAGCGACTGGTCAAAGAAACAAAATAACAACAGCAGAAAAAAAACAAAAACAAAAACAAAGCACGTGCTGCCGTCTCCTCCCTGGAGGGGGCGATGGGATGGTCTGTTTCCTGGAGATAAAGGGCTGCTGGGCACATCCCCGGAGCCGGGACGAGTTGGCACAGAGCGCGCTGGCATTCTGCTGCTGTAACACAGCCTGACAGTGACACTGGAGGAGGGAGAGGGAGGGAGGGAGGGAGGGGCGGAGCTTCAGGGGGGTTCGGGGGTGTCTTATTCTTAGTGTTTTCTGTGTTTTACTTCCTGTTTTCCCGCCTTTTATGTTGTCCCGTGATTTTCACCTGTCGGCCCTGCCTTTGATTGTTCTCACCTGTGTTCCCCTGTCCTCTTGGATAAATAGCCCCCTGTCTTCCTTTGTCAGTAGCTGTCAACTCTAGGGGTCATGGAAACACAGCTTGTGTTTGGTCGTTGCCTCATCTCGCTTGCCTTGACTGTCCCATCTACATTGTATCTTCGTCCAGTTCAGGTCCAGGTCTGAAAGTCAGTTTCAGTTTTTTTTTTCTCTATTTAGTATGAGTCTCCCATTTTGGTTTTGGTTCCTCTTTACCCTTGAGGGCTCCTTTTGTCAAAATAAATTGTTTTCTGTTTCCAACACCTGGAGTGTGTCAGCACTTAGGTCCTGCCAACATGAGTCCCCATGATAAAAAAAAATAAAAAAATCAAACAAATGGACATGTTGGCTAAAAATCTTGTCTCTGTATCAGCAGCCTGTTGACACCATAAACCCCCAAAGCACCGAGCGATTCCACCTGACAAAATTTAAATCGTCGCCCGGAATCAACGGCAACTTGCTGAGTGTCATTTTCATGCAATTGTCTAAATTTTCAAAACGCACCAAAAGGAGGTCAACAGCCGCACTGATTCTGTCACCTGACCAGGAAAAAAAAAAAATGTTTGTCAGATTTCATTCAATTTACGAGAGCTTTTTTTCTGTTCTTTTTTTTTTTTATAATCCCTCTCTGGCTGAATTGCCTCCTCCACACTTAAAAAGACTTTTCATGTGGAGAAAAAAAAATATAGCGCTCTGCTCCTCCATCCTCTGTCTGTGAAAGGATAAATAGCACTTAGCCTTGTAGAGCGACTCATCAGCTGGATGGATGACTGAATATTTCACGTGTGGCGACGCAGGCAAAAGGGAAGCGGTTGATATTCCACTCAAACGCAGCGGGCATTGTTTAGCTTCATCATTTAAATCAATCGCCGTCGTCGTTATTGTGCTTTCCTTTTTTCTCTCCGGGAAAAAAATGGAACAAGAAATTGTCATTTAAATGTTCAATTTGAAACAGTTTCATTTATTATTGAAATTCCCTCAAAGCCACTTGAAACATCCTGACATGGATCCTCTAACCAATAGGAAGCCTTGTGCCGTTCCCAACCGGCTCAATCACGAATCTGATTGGTCCGCCTCGGCTGTTTGTCCAGTCGCCGTTTATTCAGTCAGTTTTGTTTTGCTTCGTCCCTTCTGATCGATCCTCTGATCAAACCGATGGAACATTTCAACATCTCACCGTCTCTCAACACCTGAACGAGCGCAGGCATGAGCAGGCAAGACTTTGGCACAGGTGTACACACACACACACACACACACACACACACACACACACACACACACAGTCATTCTCCAAATATCAGCCTCATGTGTTTCACCGCAGGGACTAAAGGCCAAACACAGTTTTTCCTACCAATCAATACTGCAGAATATTGTTCACACCATCTCTCTCTCTCTCTCTCTCTCTCTCTCTCTCTCTCTCTCTCTCTCTCTCTCCTCTGCTCTGATCACTGAGGCACTGAGGCCTTTTTAATATTGAGTCCCCCTTCTCTTCCACACACACACACACACACACTCATCCCAAACACTAAATGAAGTTTTTTTTTTTTTTTTTTCGGTGAGCAGCGGCCTGTGTGACCCAAATAAAGAACACGCCCTTGTGTTTGGCTGCTTGCAGCTGGAGCCCGAATGAAAAATTAATCCTCTTTACGGTCGCACAACCCAGGAGGAAATAACCCACAAACCTTGTTGAGGAACTCTTTGGTTTAGCCGTCGGCAGCGTCGATCGCCGACTGATTTGCCTCCCAGTCAGGTGTTCTGGAGGGAGAGACGGAGGAAGGCCGGCTGGATGCGAGCCAGCGACCGAGAGCCGTTATTTACGTTTGGGAATTTGTTGTTTCTGATTTGGCTCGCTGGATAGCGGCGGCAGCTTCTCACGGAAAACGGGACCCTTGTTTGATGTATTCACAGAGAAAAGAAAACAACAACGCAAAGTAACTCCTGGGACTCTTTATGCACCCATTAATTGCGCTATATATTATTAGCTAAGCGGATATGTATGCAATCAAGAGTCACAAGGTTGCAAATCAGAAGGTTGATTCATGTGTGTGTGTGTGTGTGTGTGTGTGTGTGTACACGTCATCACCTGTTACCTGGCAGCAGATTGCTGCTGCCCCCGGTGGCCTGGAGCGTAATCCCTTCAAACTTTAGCCATCAGCAGTTCACGTGTTACATAACAGGTGCAAGTTGAGCGCCCCGGAAGGCAATTACGTCACGGTTTACCACATTACGCATACACACAATGTTTTCATCCTCAACAACCGAGGATGATCATCAAGCGAGGCTTTGTGTTTTTTTTTAGCTCCTATTATTTTTCTTCTTTTTTTTTAGGGATTTATCCTATAAATGCTCATTTATTGAAATCCCTTTCGGACACTTTCTGTTGTGTTTGTTTGTTGGTTCCAATTATTGAGCAATAAAAGTAAAATTTCATCCCCAGGATCCTTTTTGCCGCCTTGTCTGAAAAAAAGTGGTGGCTAAGAAAGAGTAAAGCTTCTCGAAAAACGTGGAGGTCCTCACATCAGGCTTCCTCCAGTCAAAGCAAACACACACAACTGGATCTACTTTATGTGAACTGTGTTGTGCGTCGTATATCCAAGTGACCAACTTTAAACATGGGGGCTTCAATTAATAGATTTATTGCAAACCCATGCGAATACTTTATATGTGTACTTTGGCTATGTTTGACTTATGCATGTGGTTCGTGCATATTTCTTTCCATTTGTGTTGATAATTTGGAATTGCGACATGCAGATTATCGCTCACATTCAATTTACTGTGGCAGTTTTCAGAAACCAGGGTGTCTCATGTCAATAATCGCCGCCTGGCATTTCGCTAAGTGTCTCCAATCAACAAACGACTTTGTTTCGTCCTCCTCAGATGCGGAAAATGAAAATCAAGCAAAGCCGAGACGATAATGAAGAGCAGAAAACAGCAAATGGTTTCTGATTATTGTTATTATTTATTATTATTTTTAATTGGAATTGAAAGACACACTAATTTTTTCCTTAACCGCTTTCCTCCGGTGGTCTGCACCCGCTCGACTCATGTCAATAATTGGCGCACAGTTAATTCTGGAGCGTAATTATTTGACACGCAGGAAGATCAAAGGCTGTCTGCGGGGGGCGCTGATACAAGAGACGCCTCTCGCTGCTAATTATTGGCTACAGTGTTTGCGCTGCGTGAACGGGTGTTGTCTTGCGAGGGCGGCGGTCGAGGCGCGGGATTGGGCGCGCGGTCGCTCGCCTGATGAGCGTTTTAATTCCGACGCCACGTCTTCCCATCAGCTCCTGTTTGTTGTTTCTTGTTAAACCCCCCCCCCCACCCCCCTCTCTCTCTCTCCCTCTCTCTGTAATTATACGGTCAGTGAACATTTTATCTGCCGCTAATTTCAATAAATTCCTTTTTTTGAACCTCATCAGGAACTGGATTTATTGTCCGCAGATGAGCGTCAGAATGAGACCGGTGGATTATCACCTCTGTGGCCCCGCCCCTTAATTCCATTCTGCAGCCTCTTGTTTGGTGATTCCAGTGCAGAAAAAGAGAGCCAGAGTTCTGAATCACCCTTGAAAATATTTCCCACGGTCACAGCGTGACAGGAGGGCTACAGGATATTTCCCAGAATGCCTTGGATGTTGCTGATGTTCTTCCAATAGATTGAACCCCTTTTTTCTTCCTAGCCGTCTCGCTAACACTAGCTATATTGCTAATAATTTTTTTTTTTTTCTCCAAATGTTCTTGTTTTCCAACCCTGTGACCCCCACCATGACTTCCTGGGGGGTCACATGGGCTGCAGGCGTCACTGAGGACGGTCGGGCTGTTGCATCCAAAGCAAAGTTAAAAGGCTGCTTTATCACGCAACATGTCCTTGAAGTGTTGCCCCATTTCGTGGGCGGGAGGGATGGAGGGGTTTGGGGGTGGGGGTAGATTTCAGCCGCTGCCAGTGACAAGAGCCACGGGGGTCAGGGGTAAAAAAATGAGAAATGGGCTGGAGCCATGTGGATGGATGGGGTGTCTTTTTTTTAATTTATCTGCTCTCTGAATTAAAAATGCACGCGTTGTGAGCTTAGCGATGAACTATTCATATTAATACACTGCATTCATTGCATTCCTCGATAAATTTACCCGCACTATCTGATGTTGCTCCCTGCCGCCTAAATTAAAGTGAGGCCATTAAAAAACATATTTATCCTTGTTCATTTTTTCCTCGTCTTCTTTCCAGGTCATGGTCACAGAGACGAGCAGACGAGCTCATCAGTCATTCCCTCCCCGCCCTCCCCACCCGCCCCTCCCCTCCTCCTCCTCCCCCTCCCCCTCCTCCACCCGCCATCTAAAACTCTCCAGGCCTTTCTGGAGTCCGTCGGTCGTCCCTCCAGGACGTCTTCAGTCGCTCCCTCTCCACGTCTCACGTCACAGTCAGCCGCAGCTTGGAGCACCTTCAAGGAAAGGTGCCCAGGGGCGTCGACACGGGGAAGAAGCAGCAGCAGCAGCAGCAGCAGCAGCGGCAGCAGCTCCTCCTCGCCGCTGAGTCGCAGCCAGTCAATCTCTTACTCCTGCAGACACGCTGATAAACTTGGTTGCCCAGTTTGGCTTTTTCCAGGCAGTGAGACTGTCAACGTCTATTTTCTCTGCTTCTGTACTGACCTTGAAAAAACTAACCAGCGAGCAGTTAGCGTCAGCGACATCATAAAGAGATAACGTCACCAGTTCTTATATGATCAGTATATTAAAGACGCTTTAAGATGATATTACTCTCAAATTGAGCGCAATGATGCTCCTCTACAGTAACAAAAATCTCTATTGTAAGAGCACGTTGCTCTAACGGCTGTTCCCCCCCGCGTCAGATGGGTTCAAAGAGCCGTAACACAACCGCTCCGGCAATAATTTCACATTCTGTGACTCTCTTGACTTGACTAATTGCTCTCAATTACAGCATGTGGCTCATAAGTGGCACCTTCACTTTTTCGCTCTCAGGTGAAACTGGCAGGAGCTTCCCACACGGCAACGTTATGTCGAAGGAACGAGGTCTGGAAAAGTAAAGGAACAAAAGAATTATTTTACTTTCCACCCCGTTGACACAGTCTTTAAATCTTTAGTGTTCAAATGTGTTTAATCATAAAATCAGCCTCACATAAAACTTCTACGGACAGAGCTGTAGACGCTGGTAGCAACGTGAGCTCAATAATTCTTAACTCTCATGTGACCCCACTGCTTCTTTGACAAATGTGTAATATTTATTTTTTTTCTGCTCCGAGTTCATAATTATTAGTTTGAGTGACGGAAACTGGAACTTGATGTTTGTATGTTATCAAACTAGTCCCGCCTACCTTGTCCTCTGATTGGCGCCACGTCAGACAAGATACACAAGCAGTGGAGGGAGATCCATCCATGGTTTCACATTAGAAACTCTGATAGTCTGATGTGTCTGATTTGAACACGCAAAGCAGTTCTGATGCTTTGAAATGTCCCGAAAAAAAAGGACAGAGAGGAAAAAAAAAAATACTAATCAGTCCAAATCAAATCCGATTGCTCTTGGCAGAAAATTAATCTCATTTTCAGTCAAAGCAGCTGGCCGTCTCTTAAGATCTGATCTCTTTCATTCCCCCTCACTCTCATGTCTCCGCTCGCTCACTCATTCTCCCAGCGTCTTTAGGCTGTTGCTTAATTAAAATAGCCAGGCCAGGATTTGCTGTCAGTAAATTCAACTTGCAGAGGGAGGAAGTCAATTACGGCGCTCAGCCAGTCGTACGATGGACATGAAAGACCCGTTTGATGGAGCCGACACATTTTCCACTGACCGTTATGTATCGGCTCGCCCAACGTGCACCTGAACACCGTGGAACTTAGCAACGCCAGGATCAGAGATCGCTGCGTGAGGCCAAGAACCTTCAGTGATGCAGCCTCACGCAAGGAAAAATCCTTCACCGTCGCTGTTTTTTTCTTCTGTTCCTCCAAAATAAAATATGTATCCTCCAAAATATCCGCTGCTGTTGCATCCCTGCTAATCTGAGCAGCACTAGCTACCCAACTGTCAGTTCCTGTCGCTACGTCCGGCGGAAAAAAAAACCTGTTTGGTCAGGATGTACCAGTCAGGTTTTGAAAACTGCAAATCTGAGCAATCTGATTGGATTGCTGGATTGGCACTGACTCGAGCGTTGGCCCAGTTTGATGCGGCCAGACTGTTTGCGCTCGTGTGCAGGAGCTAAACAAACCTGATCCACACCGGCTTAGCAGGCTTGATGATAAACGTGTATAAATGACAGAGGCAGAAAGAACAGGCAGAAGAGACCTGGGGGCAAAACCAAAAGTGATCATTTAGTTTGAATTACAAAATGAAACATGTTTTTGGAGTTTTAATATCCATCCTCCGCCCCAGTGGAGCATCCAGATGAATGGTAGAAACTATTGTTATAAATTGCGGCATGGTCGCGCAAAGGTCATTTGCAGAATAAACAAACTTTGCATGATCACGGTGCCAGTTGCTAAGTGACCAAAACAATGCCAGGAAGTTTCGTCTCCCTTCGCTAGTCTGTCTCGTCTCGCACCTGCTGTTGAACAAAGTCTCAAATAAGCCGGCGTACATTCATAACTGTTAACAAAAGTATCGTCTGTGACCACAGGAGCTGGTCTGGGTCAAGTAATTCTGACGTGAGGATATCATTGCTGCTATCAAATGGACATCATGGGAAACAGACAGTTGGACTCTGTTGGACTACAAACACACACACACACACACACACACACATACACACATTTGGTATGCGAGTCTCAGAACAAATGGAAAACATGTCATTTGTACATCTGAAGAGAATCTTAGTACGTAAAGACAAAAGACGAAAACAAAGCCGGTGGAACGAGAAACGCTTCACTCCCAAAGGGAAAATATTGATCATGTGATCAAGTGTACGTCATGTGATTTCGCTTCAGTAGCTGGCGCGACTTTACACTCATGTTTTCCATCCGCGGCTTTCATGTCTCATGCTGTATGTCAACTCTTAAAACGTCTTTGCGTATTTATTTTTAACTCCCCGGCAAAATAAAGGTACTTTTATTTTGGAAGCCGACAATAGAAATAAAGGTGGGACGGGGAGAAGAGAGAGATAACAAAGAGAAGAAAAAAAAAAGTGATATATCCAAGGGACCGTCGAGCTGTTTTACATTTGAAAGCAGTCGTGGAAAAGGAAATGCAGGTAAAACACAGTCTGCAATTTTCAAGGGAATTTTAGTCAATTCCAGTTTGCATCGACATGAGTGTCTGGAGGCGTTCCAGAGTTCAAAAGCTATTTGTTGTTTTAAAATTGTGCCTGATGAAAGCAAAACCTCCAAATATATATATATATATATATATATATATATATATATATATATATATGTACACACACACACACACACACACACACATATATATAAATGATCAAATCCTCTGAGAGCCTCTGGGGACTTTTCAGCGTCTTTAGGTTTGAAGCGCTGCAGCTTCTCTGATATTTTAATCACAGATTTTACTAAATATTATCTTCGCAGGCACCTTTAATTTCAAACCATACAACGAATCGATGCTCTGGTGGGACCGTTTAACGACGACGGCGGAGGAAAGCACAGAAAAACGTCGTCAATTATCCAGGCAACACGGCGAAAGACTCTCAGCAGTCGAACGTTGCGTCTTCTTGTGGGATCATTTTGAGATTCTGTGTTTGCTCGACATGGTGATCGCAGTTATCGCATTAATGCGATCACTGCTGAAAGTTTTCAGTCATTACCACGTCAATTCTACATTATGTCAAAGGGAATTTTAATTGGTTTGTTGTTGTTTTTTCACCCTAATCAATATGTAGTGCGTGAGTGGAGGATGGCTGAGCTGAACAAAGATGAAGGCAGGTTTTTTTTTTGTTTGTTTTGTTTTTTTTAAAGGGTCTGCTTGATACGTCAGTAGTTTCAGGAAATTGCCGCTAAAGAGAATCAAACAGTGCCGGTATTGTCTCCCCTCGCGCCGCAGCGTCTCCCTGTGAAGGTCAAAGCAACAAAAGGACGTGAGGAGGTCTTGCACCAGGTTGGATTTCTGCTTGCTCAAAACCTCAATATTAGCAGTTTGTTGCTGTGACTGCGGAAGTCAACAAGTCACTTTTTTCCATATGGTTGGTGTTCACATGCAACGCACAACACCAGTAAAAATATTACTCGATAATTAAAAATCAAAACAAACTGCATCTGTGATAACGTTTTTTTCTCTCTCTCTCATTCACTCCTTTTAATTGTGACTCCTCATCTGATGTGCAGATTTATTCTTCCTACACAGTTAATTACCATCTTACATACTGACTTGAATAAAAAAAGAAACACACACACACACACACACACACACAAAACATTCTTGAATACAAAGAGTTCTCCAGGCCCTTCTTTCGCCTCTTCTCTCCACTGTTCAGCAACATTTCACTTAAGCATGTGGAAATGCTCGGCTTCTCCTGCCAGACAAAGGGAATATGGAGACAGATGGTTGTCCTGCCTACCAATGAGCATTAACCATTGTTGGCATATTGCCGCAAATTTATGCTATTTCATGCTCCTTCTAGTGGATCCAGACCTTAATCACACTGTTCTCGGCACAAAATCCAATTTGTGCCAATTTCATACGCTGCTGCACTGAACGTTCTCCAATCTGCAGCATCTACCTGCAGAATTTGAATCAGTTTTGCTTTCTGCCTGATTCCCACGGCTTTGATCTCCTTATTTCCTCTGCGTGGCTGTCGCTCTCGACCTGTGTGTGTGCACACTGTAGAGGCAACGCACCCCGACACCCGTGTCTCTCTCTCTCTCATTACATAGGTGTGAACCACACCTGTCAAAGCTGACAATCAAAAGTGATTACATTTGTCAACTCTACAGCTGCACTGATAGGTCAGATAACTATATAGATATAGATATAGATATAGATATAGATATAGATAGTCACTTTGGCTTTTCCACTAATGAGACAGATACCTTCAAAGGTAATTAAATTGTTTAAAAAAAGACACACACACACACACACACATGATGCGAAGGTGAAGCAGTTCTAATTGGGATTAAAAACTATAAATGGAACTTGGATACATGATATCGCCGGATGTGTGCAAAAGCGCGCTTCGGATTTATCGTAATCCGAATCCGAATGTGCCCAAAGTGGAAACAGGAAGATGACTCGTGGCGATGAAGCCATCGGCTCCCAGCCGAGGTGGGTTTGTTCGCTGTGGAGGAGCGACTCGATCGACACGTCTGAACTTAAATACAGCTGAACTTAAATACAGCTTCTTCAGACGGAGTCTTTGCAGTAAACAGGCGGCTTAACGTGCTGCTAACTCACGTTAACGAGCGAGTCTCTTTTTACGGATGTTTAAAACACTAGTTGCCTGGTTTGAAAAAAATAAAAACCAATGTGTCTCTGTCGCACTCGCAAAAGTCAAAAGACATCAACTGGATGAGGAAATTAGGTGGTTTATAGAAAGTGCGTTTAATCCTTTGTGGTGATTAAACCTGAGACTTTAACAACTGCTGGCTGCTGAAAGGCATGATTTGTTTTAATGCGCACTACAAAAAGTTTTGCCTGCAGACTTGAAGTGCAAAGTTAATCCTTAAACTGAAACAATTTGTTCTGTGAAAAAAAAGGTCCTTCCAATCAGGATAAGAAAAAAAAAATAGATGTAAGAAATGTAGTAAACACACACATCGTTGCTCTGAGCCGTGTTGCAGCACTTTAAACACTACTGAGAGGAGCTCGTGGGATCCAGCACCACATTTCACCCACTTCCTTTTGCGCTCTTCATTTTTCATCCCTGACTCCAGTTTAGCAGCCTGACAGGATTAATTTCTAGCAGATAAAAAAAAAAAAAAAAAAAAAAATGAAACAAAACTAAGTATTTTGGCCCGAATGAAAGGAAAAAAAATGGAACACTGGACAGAAGTCAAGGGTGAATTAACATTGACAAATTAGCATTGTTAGAAAAAGACAGATGAAGTGAATTTGCATTAAGGGGAACCTTTAATGTGTCAATGTATCTACAATGTAACCTGAATCAATAAGCTGCACAGCAACACACACATTTACAGAACCTGCATGAAAATGTTTTTTTGCAATGATGGAAAAAAAGGAAATAAAAAAAAAATTGTGTTGAGTTGCGATCTGATAAATTAGAACGGGAGGGGGTCCTGATTCATTGACTTCCCGCTGGCTGAGTGCGGCGGCCGGACCGGCCGAAGGTCGAGGACACGCTGGGCGCCAGCGTCGGACGGCGCTGTCGGCCAGTCGGACGAGCCGAGACGGCAATCAGGAGGCGAAGATGGATGTCACGACACTCTGCTGCACTCCAGAGCAGGAGGTGCAAGACTCCCGACTAATCACCAGGCTCCCTCACTCGCCGATGTACTTGTCCTGTTTACCATGTGCATGCTATTAATGCACCGGAGGCCATGTAATATGCATGTTGGCTTTCCTTTTTTTTTGCTTTTGTAACATTTTGTTCTTGTAAAAGAACAGATACATTGTCGGGCCGCGTGTCAAATGTTGCTCACCCTGACAGAAAATGCAATTCTCCTGTAATCCGACAATATATGCAATCATTATATCAGTCGGTCCTTCCAGCGCGAGGGAGATAAAAAAAACAAAAAAAAAAACTCATATTATCACGGCAGTATTATGTTATCCGAGCACATGAGCAGAAATCTTCCCCAACCTTGCCGCCGCTCCCTTTATTGCGGGCCGCGCACATGCTGCAACGCTCCCAGCAGCCACTAATATGGGATTTTTTCCTCATTACGGCGGCTGGTGATGGGGAGGCGGGCGGGCCGGCAGGCGGAAAGACAGGCAGGCGGGCGGGCGGGTGAGCAGGCGGAGGAGGTGCGAGGAGAAAATGAAGAAAAAGCAGATGTTGCCGAGCAGATAAGATGCTGATGATCGATAGCTCGCAGTTCTAATAAGGCTGACCCCTCGTGGCCACAAACGCATTGATCCTGGAAATGAAAGGAGGCGGCAGAAATAAATGAGGGGCAGCAGCAGCAGCAGCAGCAGCAGCAGCAGCAGTCAGGTTGCAGTTTCTCTGACCTTGTGCTTTTAGGCAACACTGCATGTGTGATTTCATGTCAAAGTTCCCACCTCACCTGCAGGACGGTGGATGAGGCTGAACATGGACAGGTGCAAAATTCTGCAAAATACACTGGACTTGTTTTTTTTAGACTTTTGTGATGTCACAAAAGGGCAGCGTAATCTCTCCCAGGCCAGTGACAACAAGCGACAAACTCAACCAACTTTGTCTGAGGGAGGTTCCACCAACAATCAGTTCCAACAGCTAGTAGCATGCTAACTATTTGACTGGTGGGGCACAAAGGGTTCTAAAATTTTGACAGAGGGGCCGGAGCAGGAGCAGATGGATGGAGTGTTTTGGTGACTCACCTCATAGGAGAAAAATATATATCATGGGATATGAAGAAATCATGTACTTTAATGTCTATTGAAAATAAACAATGTCACGAAGGGTTCTGATACCTCAGTGTTAAATCGCCCAGGTCAGTCACAACGGACCCACCTAAAGGCTTGGCTCCGCCTCCTCCTCCTGAAACTGCTTTGTCTTTATTTATTATGTCCGCTTCTGAACGTGTGGTGAAGTTACAACAAAGCTTCAGTTTTATTTCAGCTTCAGGAGGCTGCTAACACAGGGCTAAATGGGCAGTTTTTTCCTTTCCAGGCAGATTATATTTTTGTGTGTTTTGGGGATAATTAATTACGTTAATAGAGTCAAGGATGAAAAGAGAGAATTTTTGGAAAAGGACCCCATGAATAAGAGACTGAATTGCACTGAATATGGTATTATAAACATCTAACTTTAGCGCCAGCACCTCTCTTCCTAAATAAAACCCTCCATAAAACAACAACAACAACAACAACAAAAAGCCAATGTTGGCCGTCACAGCGCGGGAAACATTAGATAACTGGCAACCGTCAGTCACTCTGACGCTTTGTAAATTAGGCATGTTGAGCCAAAGATGTATGCTAATGAGCACGAGAGGATGCAGATTTTATGAGCGCTTTAACTTTTATTTTTCACTTCAGTCATGTTAAAAAAGAACGAGCGAGAGAAAGCGAGCGAAGAAGAGAGAGAGAGAGAGAGAACATCAAGCGCTCGGCCACATCGAGGGAATTGTGCGTCAATCACACTCAGCTGAGACGTTTGCAGACTAACCTTTAAAGTCGCCCTGTTCTGCACAGTTAATTACCGCTGCAGAACTCCGACAGGGCCGTCGCTCCCTCCGCTCGGCCGCGCTGCGGGTCAGCGGCTTCAAGGAGTCCGGACCCTGCCGCGCACTTGATCATCATCACTTTTTTTTTTTTTAACGGCTGACCTCCTCCTCGGCGGCAGCGGCGGATGAATATACTAACACTTGGACGAGGCGCCTCAAAAGGCGGCGCAGCGACATTGTGCGTATCCTTTTCTCCTCTTCCGCTTCAAGAGCCACCAGCAGTGACAAGTATGATTCCTTGCGCTGTGTTTTCCGGGGCATTTTTCTGGGTGGAAGCTCAAAGTCCTGGTGGGACGTACGGACGCGTTGAAGTCAAAGATTGGAAAATACTTTGCAAACTGCTCTGTTTTTTTTTTTTTTTTTTTTTCTCAACCGTTAACTTGAGTGATCATTTCCAAGGACTTTCCACCGTCCCTCTGTGTCAGACCAGCCAGTCACCAATCAACAGTGTGTGGCTCACCATCTTATTTTTTCCAAAGGTTAAAAACGCAAGCCATCTTCCTTTTTTGATTGGCTGCCGTGTACAAATGTGTTCACACTGGGGTTGAAAAGCTTCTAAACAAAGATGTATGCAGATTTTTCCACAGCCATACCTTAAATTCAGGTCCCAGAAACAAAGCTGTCATCTTTACATGACAGCCGCTGTGTTGTCTAGTCCTCGTCATATATTTCAGTAGCTATGGAGCCAGCAGCTGCTTACATATATCAGCTGAACATGGCCGTTGGATTTTTACACCGATTTTTCCACAACGACCCCAGATTGTTTTCAGATATTCTACTATTACCTTTTCCAAACCCTTATAAAAACCCTGATGTTTTATATGAGTTTATTTAAAAGGCTCATTTCACTCTGAGACCTTCATCCCGACAGCGTCGCCCCCTCCACCAACCTCCCAACCCCGCCGTGCCTCCACTCTGCTCTCAGGCTTCGTCTGACTCTGTGCACTTGATATACAATCTCCTTCCTATCTGACTGCGTGTGTCCGCAATCTCTTCCCACCAGTTCCAATAAAACTCCAGCCTCCAAAGGTAACCCCCCCTCCCCCTCCCTCCCCTCCACCCAGTCCTTGATAAGACAACATTTAGACAAGACATAAAACTCGGCGCAACACCAGCTCACTTTATAGTCTTATCCCGAGAGCACCTCTGAGTGCTGCGGTGCCATAAACAATGACCATTATTCCAGCGATAAGAAAGGCTGGCAGAGGAAGAGCAGTGTCTCTCAGTGTTTGTGCGCTTGGCTCATTTATGAATTTATTTTAGTATAGGAGGGGAACCCCACCCCCACCTCCGCAGCACCCCCCACCCCGGGGGAGCAGGATGTTTTAAAAAGCCATGATTAATGGAACATTAATCATGAATTTTGTAGAGGAACAGGAAGAGTTGTCACTCTACATTTGGGCCCCTTAGAAGTGGGATGTGAGGAGGAGACAGCCAGCGGGAGCAAGGCTGGCAGGTCTGCTGCTGCTGCTGCTGCTGCTGCTGCTGCTGCTGCTGGTGGTGGGAGACGGCGCCCTCTGATGCCACTGGACAAGAAGGAAGGGAGGGGGCGGGAGAGGGTGGAGCAGCAAATAAGAACGGTGAGGAAAATCTCCTGGGAATATCGAAGAGTATGTTGGCCACTGTAGCTTCAAATATTTAAGGCCTCCAAACAACAACAGCAAGACAAACAACACAAGACAATCTCCGCTTTAAGTGTCTCACTTAGTGTGAAAAGGTTGACCCTGAGTTCCGGTGAACTCACTCCCATCCTTGTTATGATTCAATGCAGCAGGTTTGTCCCGAGTCTGGACTCAAAAACTGAAAACTGATGTTTGCAGGAAGATTTGAGATGTGCAAATACAGTCCACCAAGACTGTTGGACTCATGAAACTGCTGCAAATTCTCCAACTTTTGAGACCTCGAGTGAAAAAAAACAAACCCTTCAGCGTAACTTCTTTTTCCAGAAGTTTTTGACGATGAAGTTTTTTAAAATATTTTCTCCAACAAGTGAATAATAAAGCCACACGGTATGAACCGTGACGTTTGCACGGAATCGTCACCTGCCGATCTGTATGAAGCTGTGTCTGCACAGTACAGGAGTGTACACAACTGTGTGAGTCTCCGGACTAAACACAAAGCGAAAAATAAATAAATCAATCAGCTCACTCTTGAATGGCTGCACAAATCCCCAGCTGCGCTCACCCGTGTCACCCGTGTCACCCGCTCCCTTTAAGAGGAAACGCTTTTTGGCGCCCGCGTGTTTGCGCTCGGTGCCTAATAGATCCTCCCCCGTGTATGTAAGTCACGTCGACTGACGCGACGACAACGGCAACGTGTCAATATTTCTGCCAGCGACAACAATCCCCGTCCCTCCGCCCCTGCCGCCGCCGCCTAACCTTCCGCTGAATGCTAAGTGTTGGAATCAAAGCGGGAGACGGCGGAGACGGGAGACTCCTCGGCGCCGACGGCTTTGAGGCGAACGTCTCTGTGAAGACGGGAAGAAGGAGAAGGGAAGCAAAGTGTTGACGGAGGGGAGACAGTCGCGTCAACACGGCAGCTGCTTCTGCTGTGCAGCCGGCATGTAAACCACGAGCTGGTTTGCAACATTTGTGCAAACATGAGGTTTGCGATTTTTCTCGATGACTTTTTGCGCCGCAGTCCCGACAATATTTTCAATGTTGTTTTTGCGAGCCCGCATCACCCCGTTTCAACTGAAGGACATCTCCAGCCCACACGAGGTGCACAGAAACACGGCGGCCGGCAGGTTGACCACAACAGCTGCAATATTTTGACAGTTTCGACGCAAGGTGCGCTCGCTGCTTGCAAGCGTCTCCACTGTTTGAGTTTTGACCTCTTCCAAGCCCCACTTTTCAAAATGTTTCCATTGCACTTTTATGTGTCTCTGTGAGATTTTTTGTTTGAAAAAAAAAGTCAACTTTTTACATTAGCGTTTTTTTAATGACACTGTTTCGAGGGCTGATCGAAACTTAGCTTGGCCTGTTTCATCGAGGTGGGTTTCATTCCCCTCCCCCGGTGACTCAGAGCCGAGTGGTAGGAGCATAAAAATGAGAAAGAGAACCTCATTCATCGTATCTTCTGCTCCAGTAACAAGAAAGGCTATTCTGATTCTGATTCTGATTCATTTAAAAATATTCTGTGTCTTTTCAGAATTGCTCAGTATCATCTTATAACATGACACTGAGCCCCGTTTTTTTTTTTTTTCAAGGGTGGCAGCAATGTACTTCCGTACAGAACGACCATTTTCCTGGTGAACGAGGATGACGCTGCCATTCATTTACATGGCACCGGCGGAACCCCCGCGGTCAGTCTCAGCGAGACGAGGACATGCGGAGAACCGGCGAGGATGGAGACAGAGGTGGACCGGCGGTTCGCGGCCGCCAATCCGGAGGTGAAGAATGAATCCTGATGGAAGAGATGCCAGAGCTCTTCGTGGCATCTTCCAGGGTTAGAATTTCACCTTTCACTATTCCCGCCCTGACGTGCCGCGGGAACTTGGAATCCTCTCCACCTCCTCCTCCTCCTCCTCCACCTCCTCTGACGTCAATCCGGCCCTCTGGCGTCGCTCGAGTATGACACTGATCCCACATCTGTCAGAGGCTGAAAACCTTCCTGACACCCGGCGGCAAATCATCTCGACCTCTGCGGCCTCCTCCTGACCGCCACTCAGGGAGTCGGCCGCGCCATCGTCCAAACCCAGGAAAAAAAGAGGCATTAGGTGCTGGCGGGATAATAAATCGGTCACTAAACATGTAAATCGATTGCAAAAATAAAATTCAAGAAAAATTTTAACAATTGAGCATACAATCGTTTGTGGTTGGGGCCATTGCTGATTCCACTAGAGGTAGCCTTCCTCTCTCTCTCTCTCTCTCTCTCTCTGTCACACACACACACACACACACTAGCACCTACACACACACACACACACACACACACACACACACTTGGCTCCATTTATCAAAAGCTGAAATAATAATGTGGCAGGGATTTATCAACTTATTCAGGAGCCAAGCTTCATTTGCACAACAGAGGCCACAATCCTCAACCTGGCATTGATTTCTTTTGATTTATGTGGAACAGGCAGCGTTCGCCGCGCACGTGCGCCGGGGCCCCCGTTGGCCCCCGCCGTCGCCTTTTGTTCGCGGTGACAGTGACATGGGGCGGCGACGAAACACGGAATCAACGCGAGCGACTCTCCTGCGAGCGAGCAGCCAGGGATCGCGAGGATGAAATAGAGAGAATGAAAAAAATACTTCTTACACAAAAACAAATATAACCACACAACAGAAAAAAAAGCACTACGTATTGAAACTGCGTCACCTTAATACATTAATGCACAACCAGTCTTACTGATTGGAATGATAAGAATCCTGGACGGCGGCGAGACGTTTGGCTAACTGATTCATTAACAGGGCGATGCTGTTCAACACGAGGACTCCAGTAGTGCAAAACAAGACGGTGCCCCCAGTGATGGTGCACAACTCGTAAGATGAAGAGCAGGAGGAAAACAGAAAGAACAAAGAAAGAATCCTCCTCTCACCAGCAGCACTGCCGCAAGCAGCGCCATGGAGGAGGATCATTCCTGAGTCGACGTCTTTACGACGACTCGCTGTTGGGCTATTTAATCAACGGCCGGATGAAACAGATAATATGAAAGTGAAATAGAATGACAAAAAAGCCAAAAACCTTGTGGAATGATGAGAGCAGACGTGAGAACATTTGTCTTGTTCTTGTTTTGCCTTTTTTTTTTCATTCTTGTTGTAAGTGGCATCTACAAAGGCGGGGATCCACCTGTCATATGAACACAGCAGAAGTGCAGCGGCATCATAAATTACATCTGTGTCACGGCGGCGATGAAAAGCGCCGTCTGCTCGGCTTTCAGTCAGAGAGCCGCTGATTTCCCCTCGCTCCTGTAAAGCCAAGTGCCTCAAGTTCACTTCTGCATCCACACTAACCTTCACTATTTTCTTGATTGACTTATTTATTGACAACAAATCCTCTCCATATTTTTTTGCTCATTGTTAGATGAAAATGTTCGTCCTTGGGGGGGAAAAAATAAAAATCTGCGTTCACTTCTTTTCCATTCTTTTGAAAGTCAAAGACATGTTAGATAACGTGTATTGACTTCACAAAAGAATGTTTTTTGTTTTTTTGGATAGTGATGCAAGCAAAGAACCAAAGTCTCAGCAGTCCACGTGTCTTAGTAGCTGCATTTCCATCACCCCGAGAAATTTGAGGAAAAAGAGGCCAAGAACGCAGAAAATCAGTGAGTTATTTTCACATTTTGCACAGATAAACTTTCCTCAGAGACATTCTTAAAAATAACAGCAGCTCAAATATGTCATGAGATCCTGCACATCGACAGCTGTTTAAATGATCTGATAAATACGTGGGATGCCTTTATTTGTCAGCGTGGAACTCTGGCCAGCTTGTCGGCCTCAATCCAGCATGAATACGTTTATAGTACACACACACACACACACACACACACACACACACACTTCCTTCCAAACAGCAGCGGGGAGGAAGGAGTCAGAAGGAGATGCGGTTGCGCGACAATTCGGACGAGTCGCTCCGTATTTGGAAAAGCGGAAAGAGGCGAGTGGGCGACGGGGAGCTGCAGCAGCTCCTTCAGTCGACTCCCATCAAAGTTCGGAGCCGCTCGCTGCTGGTTGCTGGTGTTGTGGTTGTTTCCTCCTCGCAGGTCAGCGAGCCTCCGGGTCGGCTCGCTCGTCCTCCACCTACTCGAACCTCCACGGCAGCAGGAGACGCTACTTGTTAGCTGCACGCCGCTAATTCGCATTAGTCGCTGACACGACGCGACTCCTTATGCAGATTTTGTGTTTCGAGGCTCGGCAGGACAAAACAATTCATTAACTGTAGCACCATTGATCTGTAGCGTCGGGGGGAAATGTCGGATCCTGAATTGAGTCTATCGAGCCGCGTATCGATTCTGCCGGAGCGCTATTTTTTTAAATTTTTTTTTAACTCCGCGGCTGCATTGGTTGCTGCTAACTCAAATGTTAATCAAGTCAATATGTGTGGGCGGCTGGGCTGTATAATTACAAGATGTAGGATTAACGAGGTCAAGAGCGCAAAAAAAAATGAGAGCGAAAACACTCTCGTAATGTGACCTAATGTTTACTGTCTCCCAGCCTGGTGTGAACGCATATGCTTATTCACACACACACACACACGCGCACACACACACACACACACACACACGACAAAAGAAAGTGATGGTTGGGTCTTTTATTCCAGAATCTGGGTTTCCTGCCATGAATAATTCAGGTGCGTGGTCGGAATGTGTTTGCTTTTAGTACAATCCAGACTCTGCATAGGTTGTCTTGTTTTGGTGAAAAAGAAAAAAATAAAGCGGTGATTATATATTCTCTCCCTGCGTCCGACCTCCAACCTGGCTGTCGGCTGGAATAAAAGGAGGCGGCAGGATTTTAATGCAAAGTTGCCTGGAAGACGTTGGGAGAGGAGAGGACCAGAGTCCACTGCTGCTGCTGCTGCTGCTGCTGCTGCTGGAGCTTCATTTTCTGCACTGCTTCAACGACAATTACCTCCACTAGTGCATCACATGTGGAGAAAAAGTTTTTGCTTTTTTTTTATTTAGCATAACATTTTCATAGAATTTCTAATCGTTGCAAACAGCCTGAAGGCCTGAACGAAAAGACGAAATCGGAAAAAAAAAAAAAACACTTGGAAAACCCAGGAAGTGAGTTCACGGGCAGATGGGAGTGATAAGGAAAAAAGACAGAAGAGGATGTTACATCTTAAAAACCATCTGGCAAATACAGTCAACTTATTATCACACAGAAATAGATCAATCACAGGCTTTTCATGCTCAGAGACACTTGAGCGGAACTACACTACAGAGCCGGAACCCTAAGAATCAGCTGTTCCAGGGTGCATTTGATTTCTGTCCCTCAGCACCCTGGCCGGGTGGTGCCAGTGCAAGATGGCGAGCAGAGATGAATTTAAATGGACTTTTTTTTTTTATCATTATTAATATTACAATTATTTTACTTTTTTGCAGCCACTCCACTCTGCAATGACTCCAGCCCTAACCAGAATGAAATCATCTCTTCTGATTGTGTATTCATGTTTTTTTTAGTTTTTTTTTTTTTTTTAGCAACATCCAATGAAGCAAAGTACTTATTGTTAAAGAAGAAAAAGCCCTGGAGTATCTGTTACCGCAAAGACTCTGAAAGAAGTGACGGTGAATATTACCTACCTGACATTTGCAGCTCCTCCCTCTCACCGCTGCACACCGAGCAGATAAAAGAAGGTATTAAACCCAGTATGTCTGGCGACGCGGCGGCGGCGGGTCCTAAAATAAATTACGTGAACTCCCCCCACCACATCTCCTCTCTTTCTCCTCCTCTTCCCAGCCGGATCTTCAAAGGAGGAAGGAGAAGGACCAGGAAGCAGGCTTGGGGTCCGGGGTGACGCCACAGGAAGGGGATCCTGTGAGCGCCGCCTGTATTACTTCACGATTTAACCTCGTCTGATGGCGGTTCAAGGTGGATTAGGCCACATTATTATCACAAAGGTAGTGATTTTCGATTTAAATGTAAATCAGTCTCTTTTTTCAATTATCATCGGGTTGAATAACGTGTGTGTGTGTGTGTGTGTGTGTGTGTGTGTGTGTGTGCGTGCGTGCATGCGTGTGTGTGTGAAGGTAGGAATTTATAGGCTGCAAAGTTTGAAAGGAAAATATTAAGATAAGTTTGGGAAAGCCTGCATGTCTAATTCATTGACCACTTATGTTTGTGAAGGTAGTGAGGTAGTTGAGTTATTTGTTTTTTTGTTTTCCTTTTTTAATTCAAATTGTAATGAAGGTGGAGAGAATCAGAAAAAAAAAGACCTGAATAATTGCTTTCATCAAACAGGATGGGATTACAAAGGACTGTACACAGTTTTGGGTAAAACCTTGACTGCAAACTCATTCGAGCCTTTATGGGATCTTATTTAAAGTGAATGTGCGGGAGCTGACAGCAACGGAGGTCATAGTCGAGATGAATCGGACGCTGCTGTTCACCCAAAGACGGTGTTCCGTGTTTGACGGGACACACAAAGTCACTTTGCTCGCCCAGAAAAGTCACCAAGTCGCTGCTTTTTGTGTTTCAGAAACAAATGCAGAGTGCAAACTCATGTTTAGTCAGGTGTCGCAGAGGCCAAGTGGCAGCTGGGGAAATTTTTTAACATGCAGTGGAAATTATCAGTGCCTTGAGCTGCATCTCCAATCCAGTTTTGGTAGGAGGGGCCACAAAAAGACCCTGTATTGACCCACCAAAAGACCCTGCAAAAGGTCCAGTATTGTTGAGCACGAACTTCCAGAAATGAGGAAAGTCGTTGCTCTACTTCTTGTAGTTACAGTCCAGAGTTTTTTTTTTTCTATTTTCAAGACGGATCTCAGACTTGCACTCCTGGAAAGGTCAGGACGGAAACGCTGATAAAAGAAAATCGTCGGTGAGGAACCAGCGCACAGTCGACACAGGCTGGGAAAATCTCTGCAAAGCTGAGTGAGTGTTTAAGTGACTCTAAGCCAACGTAAGCATGTGTGCACAGGAGCGAGTTGTTGCTGCTGCTGCTGCTGCTGCTGCTGCTGCTGCTGTTATTGTTGTTGTTCGATCCAAGACTTTATTTCTGTTTTAAAGTCTGACACTTAAACCGACGCAGGCGTCGATCACAACTTCTCGGACTTTGGAGGCGAGAAGTTCTGTCGAAACCCATCGTGCAGCTCACAGGAGGAACATTAGGCCTGCCGAGGTCAACAGCCTGGAGCGGGAAAACCTCACAACCTATAACCTGAAGCTGAGCTGACGGCACACAATCGCTAGTTTACCTGTTGAGACGCCTCCGAAGTTTAAAAATAAATAAAAAGCGTTGATTAATGTTTTAACACCACGAAAAGCTGCGATCGTTCATTGGCAGCAGACAAGTGATGATATATTGTCAGCGGTGTGACGACAAGTGTCAAAGCTATTATTGATACCTGCCGCTATCTATCGCGCCTCTGGTGTGAAGTCACTATTACACAGGTGCAACAGTTGTACAAAAGCAAAGAGGAGAGGTGACGACAGACAAGAGGACATTTTGATTTGATTTATTCCATCGTCTGTTTTACTCGATGCTCTGATGAAAATTCTGCATCTGAGTTGTGCAACACGGTGCGTTCTGACACACAACAGGAAGCACAGAGTGACGCCGAGTTGTGTAGTTTGCCCGTGTTGTTGTGCTCCATTTTACTTATTGTTTCTATCCTGTTTGTGTTGCTCCTTTTGCACGATTTTGCAGAGCGAACGACACAAAGTTGGTATTACATCAACAGCTTGACACCCCCCCACAGATCTGCGACCATAGAATTTGCCAATGTGAGACCAAAGGACAGAGCAGACAAGGGGGAGGGGCCACAGCAGCCAAATCTCCAGCCTGCACTAAATCCCATCGGGGGGTTCGAGAATGTTTCAATGACCCGTCCAGACCCCTTTACACGACTCACCATCTGATTATTAGTGTCAGAGGATGGGTGGGGTGGGGTGGGGGGGGCAATTGAAGTGTCGCTCAGCCTTAGAGTGTCTCTCTTCTTACCTTTGTTGTGCGACAGCGGCGAGGAGAGACGAGAGAGTCGCCCTGTTTGAATAAGTCATCAGCACTTGAAGTATGAAGATGGCCGTTGATTATTTCCTCAGTGGTGAGGAGGGTGGTGGTGGTGTGGTGTGTGAGAGAGAGACAGTGAGAGAGAGGGAGAGAGAGAGAGAGACAGTGAGGGAGAGAGAGAGAGAGAGAGTTAGGGAGAGAGAGAGAGAGAGAGGAGGTCGCTGTGATTCACACTGAGTTAAGATGTCACAAATCCCCGTTTGTGATCAAGAAGCTGGCGATCTGGGCGGTTCATCAGCAGTGGAACCAGCAGCAGAAGCTTTTGTAATGCAGATTATTTCAATTTTTGTTGATTTTTGTTGTTCTGAGCCAAAATATGTGTTATATGACTGAATAGATGAATAAATCTCCAAACACTGGGGAGACATTAAGAGGTTTGTGCACTTGACAACTCAGAGTTTCTGGATTCTCCTGTCCTGCACATCTACGCTCGCCCAGCAGTCACTGCCCTTCTTGGGCTCTCGCTCGTGGTTGGTGGACGCACACACACACACACACACACACACACACAATGACGGCGTGTCTCTGCGTGTCAGTCTCCGGTCTCGCCACGTGCCGAGGTTTTCTAACTGGGACCGGCGTGATGTCGTGCGGGTCATTAATCAAGGGAGCAGCAGAGCGGCGGCGTTTCCAAGGGCTGTCAAAAAGGAAACGCAGTCTGACACAGATTAAATAAATAAATAAATAAACAAAAACCCTCCATTCAAGCAAAACAGCCCCATTAACGCTCCCTAGATTTGCATGAGGAAAAAGCAAATGAATGAATTTGATGGACATAATATTCCAGCTGCTGACGGAAAATACAGTCATAAATCTTAATGAACTTTCACCAGTTTACATTTATAAAATGTTACTTTTTTCTTTAGGGTAATATATATTCAGTGAGATTTTATTTATGAATGCAATTATCAAAAAAACAAAAAGAGAGCCCATTAAGGTTTTATTTGTGTTATTTCCCTCATTCGACACAGCGGATGAAACTTTCCATTTGCCCCGAAGCGTGGAAAAAAAAAATGATAACATTTTGCAAATAAACACAAATTAATATCCAATTTCCAATTTAGGCCAGTTGGTCCCTCACCACTGCGCCGAGTCCCTTTAGAGCTGCTTAGTACCTGGCTAACGACCACAAACTTCAGAGCTGCATCTACTCAACTCCTGCATATTTTATAACCAGGCCTGAGCATCGCATTAGTGTTTTAACGTGCTTTATTATTGCAGCTCGCTGCACTGCTGTTGTGCTCGGCTGAACTTTTGCGGTTGCTCTTTGCCGCATCGGCTTTGTGTGCGGCGGGCCCACCACACCGCAGACTCTGCATCAGAAATCCAACTTTTAAGGGTTGCTTAAAAATTCAGTTGGAATCTTCTGCGATGAAAGAGTCAGCCGCGCTAAACAGGCTGTTGTTTGTCTTACTAGCATAAAAAATACACAAAAATAAAAGATGTCCTTTATTTTACACTTAAAGCAAATACAAATGACAACACTGGCACATAGATTCAGAGATACCATCGAGTGCTGATGGTTGCTGCCTCTTTATTATCCAAACCTCATCGGCAGCGAAGCTTCATACTTGAGAGACGACATAAACAGAAGGAAGATTTCCTTGAAAAATGAGGTTAAGGTGTAGTGCAGCACAACACAACACGCCTAACAGGATTGGCCACACAAACAAAAAACAAACCTCTGGCATCCTTCAAAGGAAAGGGAATGCTTTTACTTTGAGAAAAAAAAAAAATCTGATTATCGCAGTCACACCATCAGCAAAAGAAACAAAAGAATGTCTCGGCTTAGAGGATGGAAAAATAAACTTGGGCGCCTGCTTCTGGAAGTTGCCTGGAGGCAGATGAGATTAAACATTGCGATCAAAGAAGTCTGTCAGAGCGAAGACAGACACTCGGAGCCGGAGAGCTCCCTCTCCTCCACCTTGACTTTATTTAAAGTAGCCAGACGTCAGCGTATAAGCGGCTCACGCTCACCTACTCACGTACATTGTGGATCTGTGACTTCTCTCCACAGGCAGCAATCAAATATAAAGTACATGGAGGAGCTTGCAAATGACTAAAGTGAAATTAGAAGTGGCACAAAATGAAACTCTTGGTTGGTTCGGTTTCGAGTAAAGTTCTCATGTTACGTGTTGGAAAGCGAGAGTTATTTCTCATCAGAGAGTTGGAGGAGAAGGCAGAAGATGAGGCTCAGTGGCCAGAGGATCCAAGTCTAATTCTGCAATCCAGAGTCGCAGCTCTGAGCTTTACTGGAATAACAAGCGTAATATGACTTCAGGAAAAACAAATAAAAATCATAATTCTGTTGCTCTGTTGTTAATGATGTTGCTGTGTCGTCCCCAGCATCCTCACTGAGCAGTTTAACTCTGGATGCTGACGATGAATCGAAAAAGGTAAGCTGAACGCAATTTAAAGGGAATATAATAATGATAATAATAATAATAATAATAATAATAATAATAATAATAATAATATAGATTCCAACCATATAAAATCTGTAATTTGTGGTTCTGCTCAGTCGAGGTCCACAAGTGCTGCAGCAGGTAGCCGGTTTGTTTTGACCAAAATGCTGTGCAGTGACATCTAGTGGTAGAAAGATGTCAGAAATGTTTACGATGGACCAAAAAGCCACCTAAAAAATAATAATTTGGATCAAATACGGACATTATGAATAACCAGCACAAAAGTTGGGATTTCCATGTGTAGATCAAAGATGCATTGTTGGCAGAGAAGAAAAAAAAATCAGCATTTTTTTTGTACTGAGGAATAGGACCATAACTTATTCCATGTTGGTCGCAATAATTTGTATGTGATTATAAATAGAAAAGGAACACTTGCGATATTGCTCTGTTTTTCCTCAGAGGGACGGTGACACAATCAGGCCTCTGTCTGCACAACGATCTGGAAAAAAATCCCTGTGACTAAATGCAAATATGCCCAAGTGAGAAGCCGGACTGAGCGTCATCATCTGCGTCAGTTGAGTGTGAGTGAGGATCTCAGCCAACACACTGACTCTTTCTCTCAGCATGCTTCACATTTCAATCCGAAGTAACAGTCCCTCATGTTATTATTCTTCCTCTTGTGAGCGTCAAACTTCCTTGTGAGTGATGCTAAAGGTTTGGCTCTGGGCATCTGAGAGGATGCTCGTTCTGCAATTTTGTCTTGTTCTCAAACGTTCAGAGTAGGTTAACAGAATAAACGTGTTGCGCGACTCTTTTTTTTGTTTGTTTTTTTTGTCAAATCAGCACATTTTGTCAAGTTTTTCTGCATAACATCAGCAAAAGGGGGTGAGAAAAAGAGCTCCATTCCCATGTTTACGCTCTCTGCCTGAGTGCGGAGCACCCTCATGGGGATCCTTCCGCTGAAGATCCCCCCCTAAGCAATTAGAATGCCTGCATGTAAATAGGAGAAGAAACCGAAAATATATAATAATTACTAATTTGTTTGGCTGCAGCGTTCACAGGGTTCAACTATTCAACATTTTTAATTAAGTTTTCTTGTCTCTCTCTCTCTTTTTTTTTCCAATTTTAATAGTGCGTACATGTTCAAACAGCACATTGGGGATTTCAAAATATGGGTTATTATTAAGATAGAATGAAAAAGGCTTTTCAGTTTGCTTGATTTTGATTGGTTCGCGTCTACCTTTTGATCTCTTCCACTGATTTGGCCTTTGTCAAAAACAACCTCAGCCCATCAAAGATGAAACAGGTTCTTTCCTTCTATTTTTTCTCCTGACTGAAAATTTTTTTTCTTCCTTTCGTCGAGGTATTCGGTTCGCTTCCTCTGACATATGCAGCGTCCGTTCGTGTGAATCCTGAGGGCAAACCCACAGGTCAACAAAGCGCTTTTATTTCCAGCAGCGTGTCGGCGAGGGGAGGAGGCTGAGCTCAAACACACAGCCTGGACGTGGACGGTGTAACTGGCAGATGTACAACAACACAGAGTCCAACTTAGCATATGCAAAGGGCTCGACCCTCTGTGGGCTTTTTCTTTTTCCTTCAGGTGCAGATCGGCGCTCACCACTTACCCTCCGAAACGGCCGCGCTAAACAAATCTGCACCGCTGCTTTGCCTACGGTGCAAAAGTCTCAAATCCTCCAGTCTGCCGCGGCAACGTTGGGACTGGAGAGAGAGGCGACGAGGCCCAGGAGTCGGAGCAGAGCTCCAGGCTGGAACCGGACGTTTAGTTGCGCCAGATTCACAATTTGCTCAGAACAAAAGAAACATGCTGGTGTTAAAAGGATTCAAACTGGAGTTCTGTTTTCTCTCCATAGCAGCTCATCCCGTTGCCTGAAATGTGTTTTCTGTGTCTCAGAGTAATGTGACGTTAATAGTTTTTATTTACCAAACAGCAAAGAAAAAAAATCTCCCATCTTAGTAATAAAATTAGGCCAAACCTACTTGACAGAAATATGAATCCGCAAAGACAACAGGTTCAAGTGTTTGATGGAGTTCAAACATAATTCAAAAATATGATCAGCTGAGATCAAAGTGCATGATGAGCCTGAAGGAGTCGAAGAGAAGACGTCGACGTGGCCTCATGAAAAACTTGGTTGAGCTAATGGGTCAAAGTGGCGCTCAGTCTGAGCCGCTGTCTTAATGGATTCAGGATCCCTGAAACGAGGCTCCCAGCATGGCTCCGATGTCAAATAAGTCACAAATAAAGGGCTGGAGTTATAAAATGAGGGCGGTGGAGAAGCAGCTTGTTGGTCTGGAGACTTTCTTTCTTTTTTTCACATTTATTTGAACCTCTATTCAGTGTTTTAGTTTGGTTAAACTAAAGCTCAGATACTGAAGAGTTGTGTGAAAAGTCCCTGAAGCATCCAGTGTTAAACCTTCTCATGTCTTCAGATCTCAGTCACAAACACCGGGCTATTGGTTCCAGTTGCTCCAGGCTTGAAGTGGAATCCAGCTGACACCATGTGACCTCTCTGAGTCTTGTGTTTACGATACTCTTCCAGCCAAAATCGGCCAAATGCCTCCTTGGCTTTGGGCTGAAAGTCTCCCAGCAGGTCATCCAGGTGCAGAACCTCCCTCAGAGTTCATGACTCGTGCTCTGACTCCAGCCTCAATCTTCGTTGGGCCTCTCGCTGTGTTGCTTCAGTCTGGTAGATTTGAAAGGATAATTGCGTCCATCCAAACTCGGCGTGCTGCGCGGGCCGCTTCGTTCTGCAAGTCAAATCGTCTCTCGATGTGAATGACGAAGCGGACCGATTCCCCTGGGTGCTAATAACTTGGCTGAAATAAAATCACCAAAAAAACAAAAAGTTTGGTTTCATTCCCTCTTGTCATTATCTGATTCCAAATCTGTGTGACGCTCATTTATTTTCACTTGTTTGTTCATCAAGCGTAAATACACAGCAGAGGGAATTTTTTTTTTTTTTAGAAAATGAGACGTCATCGTGTCTGCACCAGCATCCCCCCTTTTTTTTTTTTTCTTTTACTTCCATTCATTTAGATTCTCTGCCACTTTGTAGCCTTGATTAGAATGAGAATCGGAGGCGGCAGTGAGGCCGCAGACCGAGCGTCTCTGAGGGGAATCGCCTGACGGGCGCAAGATTGAGTGGATGTCCTTCGCTGAAAGACAAGCGGCTGATTCGCTAATTTCAAAATACAAATTGATGGCAATGCACACACTTAACACACAGGGGCGCGGCGAGACGCACAGGTCTGCCGGCGGCCCCGAGGTTGCAGACCTTCCTGGGCCTCGGCAGAGGATGTGCAGGCCTGGGAGAAATAAACGGATGTGTCACTTTCTATTTGTGTCAAAAAGCAAAGTGGCCGTCCATCATTTTAATGCGACACTTTTGTGTGTGTGGGTGCGTGTGTGAGTGTGCGTGAGAGAGAGTGAGAGAGAGAGAGAGAGAGAGAGAGAGAGAGAGAGAGAGACCATGAAAAGCAGGAGAGAATCTCAGACATGAAGGATCACAGAGAGAACCTGCAGAGCTTCAATAACCATACAGTATCATACAGACTGTATTGTTTGAAATACACAATCGTTCACGTCCCGACCAAATATCCAGAAAAAAAAATTCCACTTTATCTTCCCTGCCATTGCCCGCTCCTGGACTGACTGCTCAGCGCGGTGGATTTTCATGCCTTGGAGTTCCAAAGGTCACTTTGTAACCCAAACTAATTAATTGAATTAGTCAGTAGCTGCTGTTTTTTCTTTTCTTTGTTTCGCTGTGCGGTGCAAAAATGTGCTCCTTGAGCTTTGACACGCCAGCTTGAGAGAGTAGTGAATAAATAAGATTTATTGCCATTTCTCACTCGAGGAAGGGGGAAGAGGAAAAAAAAAAAAGAAAAGAAAAAGAAGTAGTGCTGCCGGCTGCCACGAATACTGCACTTTAAAAGTCAGACCAAGTGGAAAATCAATCCCTAATCCTCATGTTACATCCTCATGGCATGCACTTATTATTATTTTAATAGACACGTCCACGGCAGCTGCAGCCGAATTAGACTCGCTCGACGTGAAGCAGCAAAGGGAGATGCTGCTGGAGTGTGAGCTACGGAGTTGTTAGGTCTGTGTGAAGGTTCTGACTATGAAGCACCTGGGAGGCGCTTTGGGTCAATCAAAATCATAGCGGTACAAAAAAAAAGGAGGATCCTGGGATTTCTGCAGAGGAAAACAGCTGCCTAATAAACCACCTTTCAGGAAGTTGCAAAGTCAAACTGCCGCGTTCCAGGTAAACTTTTTATACGCAGCCGTCAAACGCGGACTGCAGGGCGTAAAGAATACTGCACACCGGCGAGTTTGATGATCGGTCTGATGGCGGTTCGTGTTGTAAAAGAAAACACCAAAAGAAACAGCAAAGCAGCAGATGTTTAGCAGCCAACTGATCAGCCAGGAGGCTCCGGGACAGTACAGGACATTCCCTGCAAGTTGTATTCAGATCCATCTTGGTTAAACCACTTGCTTGGACTGGAGGTCTGGACCATCAGCGCCTCCAGGAGCTGCAGCAGTCAACACCTCTGCAAAGGCCGAGACCCTCAACTGCAGGCGCCTTGTTTTGCTATTGCTGTTACACACCATGCTAATGTTTTATGCTTGTGCTTGCAGGAAGTTGGTCCACTGGACAGCAGGAAGTGGTCATCGGAGGAGGTGGAGTAGTGGGAAGAAAGAGCAAACACAGTGTGTTAATTAATTAATTAGCCCTTATGAGGAAAGCTGATATATTTAATAATTTCTTCTTGGCTGCGAAACAACCTGTTCTGACCAGGGAGGAAATCTATTAATAGAGACCCATGAATGTGAAAAATTCTCTTAACCATCTTTTTGAGTAGAAATCCGAGGTAACGAGGTATCTAAGGTAAACAAACAAAAGCATATCTATTTCCCGTAAAATCTCGTAAAGAGACAAGTTTATGCCTGATGCGCTTCACGCCATTCAATGGAAACACCTGCAATTGGCATTTCCACCTTGTCGAAATTTGACAAATACCGCTTTTATTTTGCGAAAAACTGTCATGGAAACGCAGCTCGAGAGAGAGAGAGAGAGAGAGAGAGAGAGAGAGAGAGAGAGAGAGAGAGAGAGAGAGAGAGACTCCAGCAGGGACTGATGAGGTGATTGCAAGCAGGTGATCTGCACTGCCGGGAGGCGGCAGGTGTGTCTGGAGGTGGAGGGACGACAGAGGGACCGGAGGACACAGACACAGAGAGACTTTCACCCTGACAGGCAGCAGACTGCAGAGAAGCCGAGCCTCGTCTTCAGAGAGGACACCTGAGATCAAAGTGAGTCGTCTGTTTCTGTTTGACCCGCACGTGCCACTCCTTGATTCACTAGTTCAAAACTCCAATCCAGGCCGTGTTGTGTAAATCAAACCGATCCAGTCGCACTGAACTCCCGATTAAAAAAAAAAAGCCCTGACCTTTGACCTGCGGCCAAGCGCCCGCTGTGTTCTTGTCCACGTCGTCTCCTGACGCCCCACCCCCCCATCCGCTCTTTTTTTTCTCATCTTTTGATGCGTGTCTGCAAAAGGGTAATGGGGTAAGAGAAAAAGACTGAAGCCAGTCATTGAAATGCAAAGAAGGAGAATAAGTTGCAGAAAGACGCCCGGAAGAAACTCTGACACGTCGTCCGCAGCGACGCCGCTCGCTCTTTTTGTAGTGGGGGACTCGGAGGAGGAAGGGGGGGAAGTGGAGGGGGTCGGGGGCGGCGGCGGCGCCCGCCACTGATGTAGACGACTCAGTCTCGCTCGCTCGGATCACCGCCGGAGATTCTGCCGCTAAGTCGTATAAAGAGGTTGTTAAACTGTGGCGGGGGAAGAGTCGCTGCGCTAAGTCGACGACGACGCCTCCCGCCGCTGCGCTGTGGATTCAACACAGGACGAGACTTTTCTTGTCTTTCCCTGACGACTTAATGCAAAAAAAAAAATCTGACGTCTCTTTGTTTTTGTTTTTTTTTGTTGTGCGTTTGTATGCGTGTGGCTGATTTTGTCCCGTGTGGATTGTCGGAAGTGATTGATTCCAGTGTTTAAAAATAGAAAAATCACTATCAGCACGTTGACAGATGAATGACAAGTGTGTTGCATCAGACCAAGATGAGGAAATCTGACAAAAAACAGAATAAAAAAAAATAATATATATATATATATATATATATAGTATGAACATATATAGAAATATATTTATTGATGTTGTTGTTTTGGAAGCTTCAAATTTAATTTGGATCCTAATGAATCTTGTCACCGGACCGTTTTGATGGTATGATGTCCATCATCATCGTCCTGGGACGGGCCCGGATCATTTTGGAATTTTGAGACAGCATCTTGTAATCCAGGCGGTGGATTTGCAGTGGGAAGCAGAGCAGCGCTGGGAGCTGGAAGTAGACAAATTGTTTTCCTGTTTACCTTCCCCTCCTCCCTCGCCGCTCAACCTTCAAGCACAAAAGCTCCATTGCTGCCCTCCCTGCACCGCACCCCGCGCCCCCCCCTCTCTCTTCTTCCTGTTGCCCCTGCTGGTCTTTTCCTTGGGCAGAATGCAAATCCGTGGTGCTGTGGTCGGGCCACAGCAGCCTTGTTTTGTGTGTGTGTGTGTATGTATGTGTGTGTATGTGTGTGTGTGTTGTGTGTGGCTGTTTGTTTGCGCTGATGAAAAGACCACCTGTCATCCTCCGGCCCTCTTGATTAGATTAGGCTGTCAGGGGGACGGATTAAATTGATATGACGTGGGGCCCCATGCGGAGCTCCGCCGTGTTATAATCAGACCTCTGATCTCGGGATAATGGGCATTAACTGTACGTCTTAGACTCGCCGAACGGCCTCCATCTGATAAACAACGACGACAAATGCAGGAACGCTGGAAAGCACAAGTCAACACTTTTTCATCGGCCGGATCGCAGATAAGGAAACCATGTGGAGGCACTCTGCACTTTCTCCAGCCACATCTTTTCCCCTGTTAAAGTAAAAGACTGCCAAGACGGCCCGTCCTTCCTCCTTTCTTTCCTTCCTTCCTCCTTTCTTTCCTTCCTTCCTCCCTTCTTTCTTTCCTTCCTTCCTTCCTCCCTTCTTTCTTTCCTTCCTTCCTCCTTCCTCCCTTCCTTCCTTCCTTCCTTCCTTCATCCTTTCCTCACTTCCTCCCTCCTTCTCTTCCTTCCTTCCTCCTTTTCTCCCTTCATTCCTTCCTCCCTCCCTTCCTTCTCCCTTCCTTCATTCCTTCCTTCCTCCCTTCCTTCCTTCCTCCCTCCCTCCCTTCCTCCTTTCCTCACTTCCTTCCTCCTTCTCTTCCTTCCTTCCTCCTTTTCTCCCTTCATTCCTCCCTCCCTCCCTCCCTCCCTTCCTTCCTTCCTTCCTTCTTTTCTTCCTCCCTTCCTTCCTCCTTTCCTCACTTCCTTCCTTCCTCCCTTCCTCCTTCTCTTCCTTCCTTCCTCCTTTTCTCCCTTCATTCCTTCCTTCCTTCCTTCCAACCCTCCTTTAAAGCCATCACAGCTCAGACATCCAAGTTTAATTAAGAAAATGTATGAAAATTCCAGAACTGGAAAAAAACAAAGCAACATTTAATGCTAAAATTATTTGGGAAGAGCAGATTAAAAAAATATGAGGTGCATCTTTGATAATAAGTAAACACAAAGGTTTGGCTTTTAATGGCCACGTTGCTGTTCACACGGACGCACAACCAGCAGTGGAACACAACAGAAGGGGAGGAAAAAATGCAGCTTTTTAAATATTTAACAGGCAAAAGTCTGTGAAAGTTGGCACATTTAGCCTTTTTATGACCTCCTGCGTTGGGGTCCTGGAGCGAGCGAGTGAGTGAGTGACTGAGTGAGTGCTCGTGAAACAATTTCACATACCACTAAAAAAACAAACCAAAAAAAAAATAAATAAACAAGCTGGAAAGGGGCGAACACAACGGCGCGGCTCCTGAATACTGATGTGGAGGCAGTGCGTGATTCTTTCAGCCCCCCAAAATTTCTTGGCCGTCCGGGGGAATCTGGGAAAAATGTCGGGGGTCTTAAAGGGGACGGGGCGGGGGGTGAAGGGGGAGTGAGGGAGGAGGGGCAGAGTGACACTTATGGGTTTTGTTTTGTGGATGTTGCTTGTAGGTCGAGGCGCTTTTTCTTTTCTTATTCTAATTGCAGCCCTGGTTCCCAGAGAGCGAGCGAGCGAGAGAGAGAGAGAGAGAGAGAGAGAGAGAGAGAGAGAGAGAGAGAGAGAGAGCGGACCCCCAGCTCTCCCAGCATCACACTCAGCCACCAAGACAGTCGACAGGGCAAGAGAGGCAGACGGAGGAGAGAGAGAGAGAGAGAGAGAGAGAGAGAGAGAGAGAGAGAGAGAGAGAGAGAGAGGGAGGGAGGGAGGGAGAGCAGGGAGGAGTCTAGTCGCTGGAGCTCTATTCCCTCACTCTGTCTGCTAGAGCGAGCGAGTGAGCGAGCGAGAGAGAGAGAGAGTAGTGGTGGGGATGGTGGGCGAGCTGAGGAGACTGAGCGCACGAGCGGACGAGCGGCACTGAGCTGAGTGGAGCGAGCGAGGCAGCGGCGGCGGAAAGAGACGAGCGGAGGAAAAAGAGAAAAAAAAAGTCCAGCGCCTCACCTTCAGCCACGGGAACCAATCAGAGGCGAGGAGCAAGTCGTCCAGAGAGAGTGACACCGGTGTCAGAGGAGGGAGAGAAGGAAGGACAGAGGGAGGAAGAGAAGAAAAAGAAGAAGAAGAAGAAGAAGAAGAGGAGGAGGAGACTGCTCTCTGTCCCTCTCATCCATCCATCCAGCCGGTAAACGGAGACTCTGAGCACTCGGCCAGCGGAGGAGAAGGAGGCGGGGGAGGTGGAGGAGGAGGAGGAGGAGCAGCATCCTTCCTCCTGCATCCCGTCGCTCCACTTCCTCCTCATCCTGCTCCTCACAGCAGCGGCAGCAGCAGTGGCGGCGGCGGCGGCACAGAGCAGCTCTGTCTCGTCTCGTGCGTGTGTGTGTTTCTTCCTGCCAACTTCAATTTCACACTCGCCCACTGTTTCCCTGTAGGTCCTCCACCTCCTCCTCCACCTCCCCCTCCACCTCAGCCATGATCCCCGGGGTCCTCCTGCTCCTGCTCTGCATCTCCGGCCACCGTAAGTTCTCTTTATTTACCTCTGCTCTCTGTGTGTTTGTGCGTTGTGTGTTTTCCCGCTGCGCTCGGTGTGAGTCTGCCGCGAGGGGCAGAGGCGCACAAGTGTTGTCGCGGTTGTTGTCGCTGCGCTCTGATATCTGAACAATCTGGACGCGTGGAGGTCCAGTCTGCACGGCTTTTTATTGATGACTTTGTTTGTTTTTCAACGAGACGCTCCATCAGCGAGGTGGTGAAGGAGTGAGACATCTTCCTCTCTGCCACCGCCGCCGTCTTGTTAAAGCGCTTCCTTCGCGCCTTGTTATTCCCGTCACACACGCAAGAAACTAGCCCCCACCCGCCCCCACCCCCTCGGACCCTCTCGGCCCCGCCCCCCTGACCTCCGGCCAGCCAAGCGTTCAACCCCAGAGTCACATTGTTTCGGACTGACAGCCTCCTTCCTTATTGAGCGCAGCGGCGACGATGGGGGGTCTGGACTCTGGAGGCAGCAAGGAGGAGAAGTGACGGAATGCACGGCTGCTTGTTGTTGTTATTTATTCCCAGACTGTGTGAGTCTGTGGACGGCGTCCTGGCTGGCTGGCTGGCTGGCTGGACGAGCCGTTTCTCCGGCTTGCCACCAGGTGGTTGTCTTAGGAAGACAAAAAGCAGCAGCAGCAGCAGCAGGAGGAGGAAGAAAAGTGGAAAAGTGTTTCATTCTGGTGATGTGATAGCGTGATAGACTGGAGCAGGTCGGCGAGGTTTGTCAGCGGTAAGCGGTACGGCAGCGGGGTCAGCGGGGGTCGGCGGGGTCAACGTGAGCGGGTGCCGCCACCTGATTGAAGTTTGACCCCGTGGTGATGAACTCTGCCGTCGGAGGGGAAGTGACAGAACGAGTGCCAGTCTGTGAGGTTGTGTGAGACCAACTGCTTTGGTTTCGTTCTTTTTGTTGTTCTTCTAAAGTGTGAAAAAATAAGAGGAGAAAAAGGCAACATTCATAAGATTCATTCACCCCCCCAAACACACACACACACACACACACGCACAGTCCTCGGTTTGTTCACACGTCTGCTGGAAATTTTTGACGGATCGAATCCGGCGACTCGCTGCAGCAAACAAATGAAACTTGGTAAACAAGATGATTTTCTGCCGAGTGGGATCCAGATGTTCTGTGCGCTCTTGTTGTTGTTGTTGCCGTTTTATTTTGGCGAGAAGACGAGAAGAGAAAGACAGAAAAAGAAACAAAAAATCAGGCACTCGTCAAACGCAAGTGTTTGCTGTGATTACGCAAGTTTCTGCAGGCTGCTGTTGAAGTGAAGTGACGGAGCTGAAGCTGCCTCAGCCTGCAGCCTTCGTCCCCAGCAGCTCCCTCTTTTCATTTTGTTTGTTTGTTTGCGTTAGCTGAGTATGAATCTGTATGACCTGCGCTGTGCACGTTGACCCCCAGAGAGCGCGATGAGTCAAAGCCACCAAAAGTCGATCTGGCTGCTGCTGCTGCGGCTGCGGCTGCTGCTGCTGCGGCTGCGGCTACTGCAGCTCCTCTGGTGAAGGAGGGAGAGGGGGAAAAAAAATCGCTGTCACATCTTTGTGCATCATTTGCGCTTGAGCTGTGATGAAGAAACACATGATCAGTCATCGCTCGCCCGCCATCCCTCTCCCTCTCTCTCTCTCTCTATCTCTCCCCCATCAGCTCTCTTAAGCATCGGCTGGCTTTAGCCTATCAGCCGCCGCCGTCCCGGGGATGGATGCTGAATGAATGATATGATATTAATCGCTACATCTGCGAGCTGGGAGGAGGGAGTATGGAGGGGAAGTGTGTGTGTGTGTGTGTGTGTGTGTAAGGGAGGGGGGGTGTTACGGGGGTGTTAACGATCAGCCGTAATTTGTTGTGCGTCTGTTCACTTCAGTGTGACATCACATATTCAATTCGCGCCGCCGCCGCCGCTGCTGCGGTCTGGCAGGTATTACCGGCCTGAAATGAGGCGACCGCTACACCTGAAATGAGGTGCGCATTCCTGCCCCCCACCCCCACCCCCACCACCACCACCTACCACCGGCCACCATCCTCGCCCCCTCTGCGCTTATTACCATAATGTGGAACGCTGTTTTGCTTTTTCGTTTTTTTTTCTTTCTTGCTCGCCGGATAAACAGCGGATAATGACCTGCTGCACCTCCACCGCCGCCGCCGTCTGCGTGCCTGCCTGCCTGTCTCTGAGGAGACAAGCCGCTTGAGGAGGGTGGTGGTGGTGGTTGCGGGAGGGAGGGGGGGGTATGGGCGGATGGTAGTAGCCCCCTTGTCCCTGTTGTCGCGCAAATTATGGCTCCGCGGGCGGCGGGAAGCGTCGGCAGAGAGCTGCTGCAAAACAATCCCTGCTTTTATGAACTGGGAATAGTGGAGGGAATGGGGTTGGGGGCTGTGGCCAGATATAGGCAGGGAAAAAAAAATGGGAATATGTGCTGCTCTTGACTTAAAGAAATAAATGGTCCAGGAGGAGGAGGAGGAGGAGGAGCGCTTTTTCTGCCGGTTGCTTCCAGGCCTCTCGTCGTCTCCCTGGCTGCCACCTCTCCTCCCACTGACAGATGACACGGCGGTGGCCAGGAGGATCTGAGGGGGGGTTAGGGGTGGGAGTGGGGGGGTTACATTCACCTCGGGCCAGACTGGTCCAGGACCTCGTCCATCTCCCAGCAACCCCTCCTCCTCCTCCTCCTCCTCCACCTCCTCCTTCCAACCCCTTCCAGTCTCTTTGCAAATTCTTCTCTCCGCTCTTGATTTCGCTCCTCGCTTGCGATCGGAAGCCCCGCGAGCTTCATCAAGTCAGCGGACAGGATGAAATATGCCAGAGTGCCACGTCCCGCTGAGGGCGACTGGAGGGAAGTTTAAGATCGAGCTGCACCCCAACCAAAAAAAAATGTGTCTCAAAGAGAAATCACCGTACAGCCCATGACATCATCAGGCCTTGGAGGAATTAAATCACTTTTATTTCTTGTTGTTTTTGTGTAATTCTCCGTAAATCCCAGCTTCTGTCCACTAGGAGCAGCGCTGAGCAGCAGAAGAATCTAAATCTTCTTAAAAAGAAAAAAGAAAAAGAAAATCCCCTCCCTCCCTGCTTCCAAATCTTCTTCATTATCTCCCCCCCGTCCCTCCTCAGTATGTCTCATGTCAGAAGCCCTGATTTGGGCGCCCGACCAGACTAAGCTGCTCCTCAGTCCTGGAAAGCGCGTCTTAGTCCCCCCCAGCAGCCCCGATTTCATTTACTGCTGTCTATTAACTGCTGCCTGACGACTCCAAATCCGCTTTTCATGGATGGCAGCCTTTGATACATATTTCTCAACCCGCGCTGTAATTAAATGTCGTTTTCGAAAACGAAGAAGAGGCGCGTCCGGCCAGCGCGGCTGCGTCGCTCAAAGGAGAAAATCGTTCTCCGGAAAAGCGACGCCGACGGCAAGGCAACGGCGACTATGACGCCGGCGGCGGCAACTCAGAGAGGCACATGTTGTCGCCACCAGGACCGGCCGCTTGTTCAGCGTGAGGCAGATTGTGAACGTGATCGCTCAGAGACGGCTGAGTTGTGTTGTTGCTGTTGTTGCCGTGCAAGGTTTGTTGCAAGATTCCTGCCGCAAGTTTCCTGCCTTTTTTTTCTTCTCACTCACAACAACATCCTGGTTGTGTTGTGACGTTTCGAGCGCCCTCGGTGATGTCATCGTTTCATCCACTTTGTCTTGTTTTTGTTTACTTTCAACGTCCCTCCTCCTCCTCCTCTTCCCACCCCCGCGTGCGTGTGCGTGTCCCTGCGCCGCGTGTCTCATCAAGGCTAACCAGCTTAGCTCACCTCCGCCTGCTGTGACCCCTGCTCATTTCTGCGCCGCCGCCGCAGATTACACCCGCTGTAATCCCGCTGAGCCGAGTGAGTGCCCTGCAGGATGGTTCTGCTTAATAAGTAAACATATGAATAAAATAATCCAGGAGGCTGCCGGACAGATGGATCTCGTAAATCCCGGCACACGAGGCCGCCGTGATGCCAATGGCGGCGCCATTCATGAGGGATGTCCCCCAAAAATGTTCCCCTCCAGTCTAAATTCTTTCTTGTGTTGTACGTTGTCGTAAAAGTGTCTAAATTAATTTGTTGAATTGTAAAATTAATTAAATCAATAAATTAATTTTTAAAAAAAAAAACAATTTGGGTTCAGTTTGAATTTCGACTGTGGTTTTTCCCAAAACGCAGTCTGCAAAAAATACACCATAAAATGTTTCTTGATAGATATTAATTATTTATTTATTTTGGTGTGTTTCGGTGAAAGAAATGGCCAACAGATATTTTCCCAGCGCACGGAGAATTCTTATAAAAACATGGGACGTAAGCGCAGTCCATCCCGTGAAGTTTGGATTAAAGCCTCATTCCGATTCCGTCGGGATTCAGGTCAGCCGCCAGAGGAGGAGCGTGATTAGTTTGGAGGGTTCTTGGAAAACCAGCAATGATCTGCTTCCAGTCAGTCAGTCAGTCAGTCAGTCAACAGATTCAAGCTGTTTACTCTTTGGCTTTATTATCCATCCCTGGGACTCTTTTCTCAGCCCCAACAGTATTTTTTTTTCTTTTTTTTACACCAACCAATCAGCAGCCTCCCCCACCACCCTCTCTGACACCACCGCTGCTGCCGCTGCCGCCGCTGGATCTCATTCCTTGGGGATGAATTTATCCAGATTGGAGCACTCAGCAAAAGGGCATTATCCCGGATTACATGTCTGTTGGGCGGCAGTGTTAAGTAATTCAACCAGATGCTGTTGTGATCAGCGGGTCACCTGCGAGGGCGGGGTCAGCATCTGCACCCCCCCACCCCCACCCCCAACCCCACCGCGGGCCTCGACCCCTCCATCCAAACGGGACTTTTTTGATGAGTGAAGACATTCTGGGCTAAAAGCGAGGATGTACTATTAAATGCAGGCAGGCGTGTGTGTGTGTGTGCGTGTGTGTGTGTGTGTGCATCCATTCGTGTGTAAGTCCTCGCCAGCCCTAGCCAGGATTTTATTTGGTGACAGATTATGGGATGGATTAATGGCTTCTAAATTGCAGTTTAATGCACTGGAGACAACAGCCCATGTTTTTTCAGATCCTCGGCTCTCCGATGTTGAGGATTTTATTTTTGACATTTTTTTTTTTTTTTCTCAGAGCGACGACGAGACGGGGGGGCCTGAACACGCCCGCTTCTCACCTCAGCCTCAGTCTTTGCTCCGCTAATCCCGTCGGCGCTTGATAGATACATATATTTTTAAACTTGCCACTGGGACGTGCGGCTGCTGCTGGAACACAAGGCAGGTTCAAACGCAGTACAAAGTTCGCAGCTTTTTTTTTTCCCGTGTCGGCTGCCTGCTTCCTTCCTCTGCTTTTCAAGAAAAAGCCGAAAATGTTCATTTCGTCTCTGGTTCAGCCCCGGCATCTCGTGTTGTGTTTGTCTTTTCCCTTTTCCACTTTTTTCACTTTGTTCGAGTCAATCTCACCGCAGGGACGAGTAAGAGGTATCAGAAATGATCATCCTCAAGCCGGCAGCAGCAGCAGAACTCGATCTGCTTGAAAACACATATACAGGAGAAAAAAGCACCAAAATAGGCCCTTTGCACCTCTATTTTAAAGAAAATGATCCATCGATGCAGAGCTGTGCTGTCGTCACAGAGCTTTCCGGAAGGCCGTGCAGTGTTGCGTTCAAGCAGACTTGTCGCCGCTGCAGGTACAAAAAGCCGACAGATTGCGACCATCATGATTGGAGATTACCTGGTACAGAAACACGATCTGGCTAATAATAACTAAAGACCGCACTGTTCATGCACTTTCGCAACACACAAACGTCTTCATCTTCGTCTTTCATTTGCTCCTGGATCAGCGCCAAAGCTTTTGGGCTTCCGCTCAAATCTCGTCTATTCCAAATGACCTATCCTGTTATATTTGCAATGGCGCGACATGTTGAGCTATAAACATGCAACGTAGACATATGTAAAGAGAGTTGGTGCAACCTGTAAACACCTGCGAGTCATGGTGGGCTGCTGCGGGAAAACTCAAAAGTGCTTTTCAAAGGCCGAAAACGTCTTTTGTCTTTAAATTAGTGGTCGGGAAAATAACGCTTTGTTTTATTTTATCCTTCCTTGTGTTTGCATAAACGACCGGTGCAAAACAGTTGCAAACGAAGTCACCCAGGCGAAGTAACGCAGCGCTTCAGCAGACTTGTATTTTCTCGATAGGACACTGAGCGGGCAAACACACACAAGATGCTAATCGGCTAACGACACCAAACGCCCTCACAGCTTGCAGCCTGTTTGTCCGGCCGCCTGTGGAAAACGGTCTGCGGCTGCAGCTTTCCCCCGACACGCTGTGGCTGGAGAGGCTGCTGTTGGCCACCACATGCAGCAGTCGCTGCACTTGAGGAAGAAGGTTCTCTGCCGCCAGGGGCTCCTGGGAAATAACGGCCTCTCGTTGCTGGTCGCGCCTCCTCCAGTTTGTGTGCGAGCTGCGAGCGGGCCGCGTCTGTCTGCACGTTTGGGCTCCTCGGCGATTAGAGCTGCGAGCCTTGAATGGCAATATAAATGCAAATCAGCCTTTTAACTTGTACAAGCGGAATCGGGGGAGACGGGGGAAGGCTGGCGGCGGCGCTTCTCACCTGTGGATGTGAATGTGGACGTTGTTCTATCCGTCTGTACCGTGTCTTTTTTTTTTGTCTGTTCTCCTCCGGGGAGGAGGCGACGTCGACAATCATCCGCTGAGAACGTTTACGGCGGCTTCAAAGCAGCCGTGTTTGTGTTTGGACGGTCGGATAATAGCGCCGCCCGCTCTCGGGGACCCTCGGCGTGCACGTCCAAGTCATTCCAAACAGATCTCTGGGCTGCGGGAGGCGAGAGGCTGTTTGATCTGGCGCCGGTACCGTGAGATGTTTCATCCGGCCAAAGCGACATCAGACACAATGTGGCAGCACAGAACTTGGTCTCCGTCCAAACAGTGGAAAGTTTTTTTTTTTTTCACATCAGTGCCAGGGGGGGTAAGTGGGGCGGGGGTGGGAGGGGGGATGGTTTTCTACCCTCCCCCAACTCTCCCATACTCTGTCATGTGCACTTTTTTTTTTTTACAAATTCATTTCACCAGATGCCAAACGAGACCTTGAGCCACCTGCCTGTCCCACTAAGACAATTCAGCAATTGAGAAGAAAAGGTTCCATTCACGCCCTGTTTAGCATCGGAGCCAGAAACACTCGGCCCTGCTTGTCAACCCCCCCCCCACCCCCTTCCCCAAAACCTCTTTCAGCACCGCGAGAGCTGGTTGGCAGTTTGCCATCCTCGGCCCCCCGTTTGTGTACTTGTTTCAAAGAAGAAAGAGAAGAAAAATAGAAACCCAGGAGCATTTGACACCAGTCTTAGAGAGTCTGTGACACGGGACGCTCGCTTTTGCATGATGAGAGAAAATCCCTCTCTCGCTGGTCTCCGTCGGCCCGGGCCTGTGGCTCTCTGTCATTAGGGTTGTTTGTGAGGCGAAGCGTTATCTGGCACAGATACGCTCACACACAAACACAGTCGCACACTCGCAGTGCCCCAACTTGCATTACCAATAGCGATCTACAAACCCCTCAGAGCGTGTGACCGCTGGGCCACACGCTATAAATAAAGTTTTGTCTAATCTTTTTTTTTTACTATGTCCTAGTAAAAGGCGGGGGTTGGTTGTGTGTGTGTGTGTGTGTGTGTGTGTGTGTGTGTGTGTGTGTGTGTGTGTGTGTGTGTGTGTGTGTGTGTGTGTGTGTGTGTGTAAGGGGTGAGGGTGAAGCAGGGGGGTTTATTGCGGGGCAGCTGGGATTCTCTCTCTCTTTCTCTCCACTTGCCGTAATAAGTGGCCTATTTTTAAGCCATAATAATGTGGTTTCACAAACAGCACTCGCTAAAGGCAAGCAAAAAAAAACAAAAAAAACAACCACAAAAAAAAACAAAAAAAAAAACTAAATATATTTGGCTTCTCAGGGGCTCATTGTGCCTCTCGGGGCTCCGGCTGTTCATTAAGTCCTCTCTCTCTCCATCAGCTGGGATCCTTAAGTGGATGTCAAAACTCACGGTGGAATAAACAACAGCTATTAAAGCACAATTCATAGTTTCTTCGTATTATTATTATTATTTTTTGTGTGGTCACTCCAGAATTTAAGTGACTAATTGTGCCGTTGAAGAGCTTTTGTCACATTTATTTATTTAAATATTTATTTATAAAATATTTTTATGATCTAATTATTATTTTACCAACTGCAGTTGAATATTTGCGTGTTGGTTTTGGATGCTGGGGGGAAAATAATAAATGATGCTAACGCACATCGGTGCAAATCGCGGCAAATCACAAAGGAAAAAAACAGAAAATCCTCTTTTTTTACCTCCCCACCGTCTGCCTACCTTTTGCTCCTCCTCCTTATCCGGCCGAAACGCTAAACGGATCGCCGACCCTCTTCGCCCAGCAACCAACCCACCAGGTGCCGTTAACACCCCCCCCTCTCTCCCTCCTCCTGTCGTCGACCTTTTAAACCTGCTTTAATCAAACGGCGACACCTCGGCGCTGCGCTGAACCCGTTCGGCCTCGATGCCGAAGACAAACAGTTGAGGAGGGAAGCGGAAAGGCCTCGGGGGTGGGTGGGGGGGGCGGCGGGCGGGGGCGGGGGGAGTGGGTCGGAACCGAGGGCCTTCCGAGGACATCCATTACTTCCCCCGGTGAGCCAAAAAAAGAAAAAAAGAGCACCGGGGACACGGGGAAATGCCGGCGGAGCACAATGATGAAGAGACTCCGCCAGCGGAGATTGGATTAGAGTGGCTGGAGAGAGAGGGAGAGCGAGAAAGAGAGAGGTAGATGTTGAGAGAGAGAGAGAGAGAGAGAGAGTCCTAAAAGCCATGTGCAGTTTACTGAGGCCTTATCTGCAGCGATAATGTTAGCAGGGAAAGGAACACGTAATGACGGATGAGTGGACGGTGGCCCCGGTTGTGCACCGGCTGGTCCAGTCGCCCCTTCGTGCTTAAACCCCGCCCTCTCCCGTCCCCGCTCTTCCCACTTTGAAGAGTCGGGAGAGCAGTCTGGAAATGGCGCGTCAATTGGCGGTGGCAGCCTGGTTGCTCGTCGTGGCCGTCACCCCGCCGCGTGACGAGTGCGACCGGAAAGACTCGGCGTCGCCCCGGTTCGCCGCCAATTTGGGAACCCATTTTGGACGAGGAAATGGACGGCAGTGCGAGTGTTAGCGCCGCAGTTTGAGGCTTCTCCACTTCCTGCTGGGAAACCGGATGTGAAATCCATATTTTTAACTGTCAGGCCGCTATTTTTTTTAATGTAAAGTCTCGTTACGGCTGCGTAGAGAAGGGGAATAACGGTGGAAATGCAGGTGGATTAAAAAAAACAACAACAACTAAATAAACAAACCTCTATGGGATGTTGTAAAATGTTGGGGGGGGGGGCTTGTGGGAGGGCGAAATTTCCGCGTCGACTGGAGGATTTTCCTTCGCGCTATCGAGTAGCAAAAAGATAAATGAGGGTAATGACGACAGGATACCTCCCCAGGTAAACAAATGGCAGCTGGGCTTGGAGGGAAGACAGGAGGAAGAGGAAATAAACAACAAGAGAGGGGAGGGGTGGGGTGGGGCGGGGGTTTCCGAAGGAAGTGCAGCCTCGTCACAAGTGAAAACGTATCTGCGTCTCGCAGCTTTCATCCTTAATTCCACCGTGTTTGTTGCCGGGAAGAAGAAGAAGAAGAAGGAGATACTTAGGCTGCGCTGCAAACAAGCACCAAATGTGATTATTGCTTGCTTTCCTTGTATGCTAATTTTATTACTTGAAATCGTCCGCCTATCGGACTCTAAACAGATTTAGCTCACACGGCGCTCGTCAATGTTTCTTTCTTCAAGCGGAGCCTCGTGGGAATGCAGGAGATTTACATTATTATTTACTCTTCTTATTGGTGCTTTTAAAAGCTGCTGCTGCCGCAGCAGCGGCTTATGGCCACTGCTGAATTTTAATGTGGGAAACGTCACAGTCGCAGTGTTTTGTGATGATGATGGTGGTGGTGAGCGGCCACCTACAAGCTTTCAGCGTCTCCCCAAACACCAGGCAAGCGTTTGTGTTGAATCATCTCGCCGACCTCCTCCAGATGGCTCAGCTCCGCACTGATGGCATTTTTGTTTTTAATGCTTTGATATTTTTGCGGCTGTGAGGTCCAGAACTCGTTAGATGGTGTTGATACAGCGAGGCTGCGGTTCATCTGTCTACTAAATGCTGATCAGACTTTAAAGATAGCGGAGGCGGACTCAAGAGTTGCACCTTGAGAAAAAAAAAAAAAAACCTGTGTGTGATTTTTCTAGAGGCGGCGCCCGACGCTGGTCCAGTCTTTTTGGAATGAGCTGAAGGACGGTCCCTAAAAGCAGCCGGAGCAGGTCCGGGAGGATTGCTATTGTTATTAAGTCCAAAGCAGACAGTCTTTTAGCTTCTCCCCCGGCTCCGATTCCTTTTGATCATCACCTCAATATTGGATGTAAAAATGTGGAGAGCGAGTAGCGCTGCTAACACAAGTGACTTTCAGAGTTGTGCGACTCTTTGAAGGCTGCCAAACAAGCGTCTTTCATCTTGAAAGACCAGCAGCCTCCTCGTACAAAAGGAGAACAGGACGGGGAAAAGAAAAAAAAAAACAGGGAGCATCCAGGGCTGCGAAATGAGGAGAAGATTGTGAGGTCTCTCTTTGTGATGGCGGCTCGTCTTAAGGCCTCCACTGAGGGGAGAAGTCTGGAAGAAATGGCTGGTCTGGTGTGGCTAGAGAACAGAGACGCTGTTCGTTTGATTTGCAGTGGGAAAAGTCGACTCGTTTCACCTGCTGCTAAAAGCAGGTGGCGGACTGATAATCTGTCAATGCGACCAGGATTGCGAGGGGTAACTGGGTACTGCAGTCTCAGTCATCCAATTGTGCAAAGAAAAAAGCTTTAAAAAGTTTCACGTTTTGCTTGAGAGAGATAATGTGCAAATCAGTCAGATGGAAATGACGGTTTGTGGTGATTCTGAACGACTCTGAGGAGAGAATTTAGCTCCGTTAATCACATGTGTGACGTTACGTAATTCCTAAAAGCGCTCTGTCTCCCGGGCTTTTGCCATTGTACCTGGAAGTGCGGCCTGTGGGTAATCTGCCGTATTCAGCGTCGAGGGAATGAGATCAGATCGGCCGGAGCAATTTTTCTTTTTTGTGGCGAACAGAAAATAAGGGATGAATTAAAAAGCGAGGAGAATGAGCAGGAGGATTGAATTAAAGTTTTTTTTTTTTTTTTTTTTTAGCACATTAAGTTGGTTTCGAAAGAGGGGAAGCAAAAAGACTCACATCTCAAGTCTTTTATCCTTCTTGAATTAAAGACTGAGACGACCTCAACCCCCCCAACCCCTCTCACCCAGGCATGAACCAGATTTCACCTCCCTGGAGGTGACAGGACATCTGGTCCCTGAGCTCCATCACCACCAGGGGGTCCCTGTCTCCACCTTAATGGTAATATTCTTCTCCCCTTTAAAGAAAAAAAAAACTAGGGCAGCCTTCCACACAGGGAGGAGAGGCTGTTGGGATTGGACGCCGCACACGCAATTCGGGCCGGTCTGTGTCGGCACGGCCGCATCATCAGTCAGCTGACAGCCCTGATAAATGACGACAACAACAGATCGCGTGGCGCAAAACAAAGGCCTAATGGAAACAAAGTGAGAATTATCAGCCGGGGAAAAACAAAAGCGGAGGAGAATTAAATTAGCGCAAAATTGGCGCTAAATTGAAAGGACGGTGGGCCGCCGTTAAAACGGGGCAAATTGCCAATCGCTGAGACGGTGGAAATGTTTCGGCCTCGTCGCAGAAACTGGAGAATAATGAGAGAATCCCCCCCAGCAGGCCCGACACATGTCCTCCCGTCTGCCTGCGTGAAATCCTCTCCCTGTGCATTGTGTTGCCCAGCAGAGGAAGGAAACGGGAGAATCTGCAGATTGTTCTGCTCTGCAGGACCTTTGCAGAGGGAGGGAGGGTGGAAGGGAGGGGACGTCATTAAAATGCTTTGGCCAGGCAGGAGGAGAGGAGATGGGAAGGAGGGAGGTGGAGGTGGAGGTGAAGCGATGTCAGGGGAATCATTTCTTCAGGTGCAATCAGCGGGAAAACTGTCCGTCCAGGGTTCCTCAGGAAGAAAAGGCAGGTCAGGATGGGGTCCGACTGGGTCGCTGCTAATTTGGGACTTTGATCTGAATGTAGCCGAAGGCCTCGGGATGGGATGAATAGAGCCAGAAATGTGGAACGACCCCACGTGAAGGTGGACTTTTAAGGCGCAAGCGACTGAATGCGGCAGGTCGGAATCGTTCATCTCGCCGTCGTCCAGCAAATTAGCGCAACGGCTGCAGCTGCTGCAGTTTTTAGAGCAGCTGGTGATGTTTTCAAAGTAAAAGAACAACGAAACGGCTCCAGAATCTGTTCTCCCGACTCTCAATGGTTTGACACAATCATATCAAATATAAAGGTATACAACTTGTCCATCCAACCAGCTTCCCAGTAGTTGTGGCCTCCCTCCTCTGAACACTCTCTCTGGTCTCTTCTGTAGACGCAAACGTCAGATAAACCCAGAGGGTTTTCAGAGACGCTCCAGGTTGCTGCTAAATCTAATTTCAGCACTCCGGACAGCGATCGATAGCTTTGGGTGCCACAATGAACCTTTTTTATCCACTGCACTTAAAAGCTTTTCTAAGCTGGCTTTTTTTTTATTATTTACTGACACGAGGACCTCGAGGACCAGGCTTTTTTTTCCAAGGGAAAAAAAAAAACCTCTCAGAAAGCTAAATTCATTACATTGTATCGCCAACATTTGTTAAAACACTCGCAGCTTTTGTGAACATTGTCTGACCTTTTTTTGGAAAAAGGTTGTCCGTTTGTGCTGTTCCTCTGGGACAGGAAAAAATTAAAAAATGAAAGAAAAAAAAAATCACTTTCCAGCTTTAAGTGGTCGTGGGTTGTGAGTGGTTGCTGACGGAAAATAAGGCGTTTGAGCTCCTCAGGAATTTCTGAGGCTGAAGTTTGTAGCCCAGCCAGGGTGAGGCGGTGAGGGCGGCCACCCCGTTCACAGCCCAGAGAAGAAGCAGCAGCAGCGGCAGCAGCAGCAGCGGCAGCAGCAGCAGCGGCAGCAGCAGCAGCAGCAGCAGCAGCGGCGGTCCGGTGCCGTGCGGCTCCGGCCAACACTAATTGAGAATGTCGCTCTGCAACAATACACCAATGAGCTGAAGTGCTCCCGCTTTATGCAGCTGGGGACGGGGAGGGGGAGGGGTGGGGTGTTTGAGTAAGCAGGTTTAAGTGGTGTAAGGGGCCGGGGGGGTCGTGGGGCGGGCGGGGCGGGGGGGTGGTATCTCAGGGAGAGGGGTGTGAGGTGCAATATGGGAGCCTGGAGGACAGCGGCGTCCTCGTTTCTTATTTTCTAGTCGCGTCTCGTGTGAACTCACGTCTCCCCGTATTACCGTGACTCCGCCTCCTACCTGTGTGCGTGCCGACTCGCCGCACTTAGGCATCTCTTTTTTTTTTTTTGTTTGTGTGTGCGTGTGTGTGTGTGTGTGTGTGTAGGGGCCGTCCAACAGCGAGCTGCACCGCTCTGCCAGAGGATGCCAGGACGAGTTTGTCACAGGCAGCGCAAACTTGAGGAGAAGTGGGGACTGTGGCGAGGGCGAGCGAGAGAGAGAGAGAGGGAGAAGGGGAGAGAGAGAGAGACTTTCCCCAGGCGCCCCACAGTCTGTCAGGCTGATTAAGTCACACGGCGGCTGGAGTGAGAGTCGGGGAAACTGAACCGGAGCATGCTGGGAGAGCGCCGTGTGACAGCGGAGGTGGGAGGGGCCACAAAAAAAAAGCAAATAGATTCATAAATGCAAAGGCAACGTGCCAGTATGAACATGAGTGCGTGTCACATGTGCGCTTGCTTTATACCTGACCCCCCCGACCCCACCCCCCCTTCCCATGAGACTGGCGCTGCACACCAGCACCAACCCCGCGCCCCTCACCCGCCCCTCCCTCCCTCCCTCCCTCCCTCCTCCACCCACCCACCGCTGCAGCCCCTTCGCCCCGCGGCGACATAAAGCAGGTCAGGGGCGTCTTAAAGTTCAGCAAATGCGACATGACAGGACGACTGCGACATATGCCTGTGCGACAGTGGAGCAAATAGATGACTGATGGCAGCAGCGGCGTACTGTCTTCGGGGGCAAGTGAGAAGACGGAGTGTAAGGAGCACTCTCTTAAAGGGACACTTCACTCAAGGAGATTTCAAAAAAAAAAAAAAAGGGAAACATGCCATCCCAAACGGGTCTCCTCTCCCCCACTCTGAGGGTTTTCACCAACGAGGACGCACGACGTGAGGACGTGTGCACACGCATGCAGGTTGTCCCTCTGAAAATGTTCCCCGTCTCTCCGAGGTCATTTTAGCTGCATCGGATTCGCGGTAGTTCAGCTCACAGCGAAATGCCACGTTTTAAAAAAAATGTCTTGAGTGTTTGAAAGTCACTCGTCTGTGAGTCGGCAACACCGCCGGGGAAAATTCTTAGTTTGTGCGGAAAGAAAAAACAGACAGGAAGTTGATTAACTTCCCTTTGAACTGACAGAGACACATTCAAAGATAAATATATATATATATTTTTCTTTTTACCAGCGATAAGTGGCAGGAGAATCAATTTGCTTTTTTTTTTGAAGGACTATTAGGACAATTTCAGCTTGAAAAAGGGAGTTTTTGCGATGCAGGTTTTTCCTGGTGATATTTTCTTTGTTGTTTTCTGACCTCCTTGAGCTCTTTTGAAGAAATGAGACCACTCGGCTGTCAGTCAGCGCCGTCGCTGTAGAACCAGCGTTCAGACCCTCAACGCGTTGCAGACAAGTGAAGACACTTGTCCCCATCAGCCGGCCACACACACACACACACACGGGCCGGCTCCTCCTCTTTGTTCACGGCGGCCCGCCGGCTCTCGAGGGCTCCACTCTGCGTCCTCGTCGTCCGACTGCCTCTCCGTCTGAGGCGAAGAGCAGCGGCGTCAACAGCGCCTGAGGCAAGTCAGGGCTGGAAAAAAAACAACCTTGAGTGCAAATGAGTCGGGCGAAGGAGAGCGGTGGGGATGGCGACGGCGGCTGAGATGGGAGCGGAGCTAATCAAGCCCACTGTACATAAGGAGTCAACAGTGAGGAGACACCAGCGGGTCGGAGTGTGTGTATGTGTGTGTGTGTGTGTGTGTGTGTGTGCATCGTTAGCCTGGCCAGGCAGCCGCGTCCCTGAAGACTCCAGTGTGCCATCACACACGCCCCTCTTTGGACAAAGGCGCAACGTGAGTGTTGCGTGACCAATCAGAGAGCAGGAGAACAGTTGGACGTATATATATGGCGGTAATTAGAGCGTAATGAAAATCTAACAAGTCCCGCTTGTTGTTTACGGTCCAAACTCTCCCGAGCAAAACTGGTGAACTGGTGGAACTAATTGCCGTTGAATTATGAATTATTATCGATTTTATTTATTTATTTTTTATTATTTTTTTTTACTCCACTTGGACTCCACTGGTGCAGCCTTGTGTGACCAATCAAACCCAAAAAAAAAACCTGTTCTGCTCTGATGCTCTGTTGGATTGTCCGCGTCTTTGGAAGAGGTGAAAAAAGAAAGCAACAAATAAAAATCAAGGCGGAGTCACCTGACTGCCTGCTGTGATGTCACAGAAACAACTGGGCTGGCTAAGAGGATCCAGAGGCAGATTATTGCCGTTGAAAAAGATCACGTGGGGCTTTTAAACTACTGACTTACATGTTTATATAACTGACCCTGTTACTTCCCGTAAAGCCACCGGTAATAAAAAAAAAAAAAAAACGAAGGAACGAAGGAAGGAAAGAAAAAAAACAGGTGCACCGCTGATGGAGCTCCTGGGCTGGAAATGGGAAAAAAATAAAATGATTTAAAAAAGAAAAAAAGGCTCCCAGCTCAACTTCCCACGACTGGTCGCCCCCGTAACCGAAGTGAACATCACTCCTGCTCTCCTCCGCAGGTTCTCCCCTCCCACTGCTGCACCGGAGCACCATCTCTAGCACCTCTAGCATCAAATGCTAATTGCAGGGTTCAAAGCAGGAGCAGCAAAAAAAAGAAAAAAAAAAAGCCCAGCTTCCACCTCCAGAATTAAGAGTCATTTAAGCAGAGTGCAGCCCACCAGCTACCATCGGCAGAAAAAAGTGTAGCGTCAAGAGACACCAAAAAAAAAAAAAAATTGCACTCGCTCCACACAATAATTCAAACCTGCACTTGGCCTCACTGATAATTACCGTGGCGGGACAAAGAAAGCTGCGGCGTTAATAGTTTCAAAGCATCGGAACAAAGAAGGACAGAAGAGAGTTTTTGGGTTGAGGGGGGCGGAGCAAAAGACAGCATTTTCTGTCTTCTTGTCGGCGTTCGAAGCCCCGAAATCAACGAGTGTCAAACAGCACTTTGGTCTCCGACGCAACACTTTAAATTGTCGGACAAGAATTTGATTCAGCCGTCGGCGTGTCGAGGGAGGGAAGTGGAACAAATGGGAGAAGAGCTCAGGAAGCACCCCCCCCACACACACACACACACACCTCCCACGGGGGGCAAACAACGGGGCCAGTGTGCGTCTTTGATCAGGGCTGGAGCAGCGTCGATGACAATGAGGAATCTGCAGGCCGTCCCAGGAGTTTTGTCACCCCTCCCTTCAAAGCGCTCTTGTTTTTTTTTTTTATCTTTCTTTCACTTTTGCTTTTTTGTCTACTTCCCAAACATGCTTCTTGTCTGCGGCTGTCATCGCCTCGTCAACTCGATCTTTTGTTTTTTCCGGAAATCGTTGAGTTTTGCACTTTTTCTTGTTTTCCTCTTTTGGGTTGTTTTGACCCGTCGTGCACATCAAAAAACAGAGGGAAAGAAATGAAAGGAAGACAAACTAGCCTTTAAACTGCAGTTTGTTTGCTCTGTTTGTACTCCCTCCCCCGACTCCCCCCTGTGCGGGTGACCCCCCCCCTCCCCGCTGGGCTGTTTCCAGGAAGATGGGCACAGAGTCCAACCTTCCCTGACGGCGCTCGGCCCTCGTGCTGCGGCCGGGTCGAGGTCCGGGCCGCCCACACCAGCTGGGTCCCTCTGCCACTTGTGATACACACGCGGGTTGCATCATACAAACAGAGACAGCAGCGGCGGTGTTTTGCTGGCGGGGGAGGAGGGAGGGTCACACTCGACTCGCACTCTTCCCGCAGACCTTTGACGCTTCCTCCTCACACGTCTCTTCCAGACGCACCTTTCGGCGGGGGAGCGGCACCCCCGATCGGCGCTAATTAGCCGGCTAGCGCTAACGGCGCCTGGAGTTTTGCCCTGGCGTCGAGAACGTATAGCGTCTTAATGAGGACGCCTTGCCGCCGCACCTGCTTGAAATAAGGCTTTAATTAGGAGTCGCGGTAGGACGGAAACGAGCGAATTAGCAGATGGGTAAATATGAGGAGCGGGGGGGCTTTGTGGGGCCCGGCGGGGGGTCTGATTTAATTGCACATATAAAAGGCGTTTGCCGCAACGCAACGCACCACAACGGCGCATTGTCTGGTGAGCGACATGACGAGAAGAAATATTTACCGGAGCAAAACAATGAACAACAACATCCTGCCGGCTCCCGGGACTGAAATGGACCGTTTATAAAGAAAAACCACAAAAAAAAACGAAAAACAAACTCTCCTTTGTTTCACAGGAGACGGGAAGTAGCGGTGATTAGACCCAGAAAAAAAATGTCAATCAAAGCAGATGTGTCTGAATGGACTTCAGGATTCAGTCCTCTGGCTCTGAAACTGCGGCTTCACGTCCTGATTCTGGTTCTGAGATATTGAGACTCTGAAACTAAAAGACTGAGCTGTTTGATTGGCTGCTCGGAACGCAACTAACCGACCCGCCCTCCAACCTGTACCACGCACGGACAACCACATGATGACCTGCGGGGCCAGAAAGACGCATCTTAAAAATCACAGACGGAAGAAATAAGTTGCAGGCATTCTGTAGCCGTTGTCCATGAAAGGAAGATACCTGTGGGTTCGTCTTGCTGCTGCTGCTGCCTTTTTTATTTATTTATTTTTTTAAAAAGTGTGCCTTTAAAGATAATTTCCCCCACAGACCATCAGCAAAACAGTATATTTGCTCCCTCAGTCCCGCCGTCACCTGGTCAATAAAACACAGCGGCGTAATGAAAAGAATATTGCCGAGCGTCCAGCCGAGCTCGGAGCCGCACGGACAGCTCCACTCTTTAAGCAACTCTCTCTCTCTCTCTCTCTCTCTCTCTCTCTCTCTCTCTCTCTCTCTCTCTCTCTCTCTCTCTCTCTCCCTCTCTCTCTCTCTCTCTCTCTCTCTCTCTCTCTCTCTCTCTCTCTCTCTCTCTCTCTCTCTCTCTCTCTCTCTCTCTCTCTCTCTCTCTCTCTCTCTCTCTCTCTCTCTCTCTCTCTCTCTCTCTCTCTCTCTCTCTCTCTCTCTCTCTCTCTCTCTCTCTCTCTCTCTCCCCCTCTCCCAGTCTCTCTCTCTCTCTCTCTCTCTATCTCTCCCCGCTCTTTCTCTTCTGAACCAGCTGCGAAATTGAATTTTTCACCCCGGTGCGTGTTTGTGTGTGCGCGTGTGTGTGTGTGTATATGTGAAGCAGCCGAGCGGCGCGCTGTCAGAGTTCTCAATTAGCTCCCAAGGCAGAAGCCAAAATGTTTTTCAACAGCAAATGTATTCTTCACAGACTTGCTCTCATTAGCATAACCCTTGGAGTGGCGCACAAGTGAGCTGGAGTGGCTCCTTCCCAAGGTTGGAAAAACAAAAGGCACCCTAAAAAAACAAAAAAAAACAGAACAAGACAAAACAAAAAAAAAACAACAAAAGATGCAACCACCCTGAAGCTTTAATTCCGCCGCCCCCCTCCCCCGCCCACCCAACCCTCACCCCTTCCCGAGGGATGGTTGAACATCCGCAGAAATGTGAACCTCCACCTCCAACGCCACTTTAACATCCCCCTACACACACACGGCGCCACCTCGTCGCCCTGCATCGTCCTCTCTCTCTCTCTGCAGGCATTTCATCCAAACTCGTATGATTCAGATGGGAAAAAAAAACAAAAAAAAACAACTCGACAGAATCTTTTACGACGGACGCGAGCAGATGTTTTAAATCCTCCCGTTTCGCCTCCTCAGCAAGAAAAAAAAAAGAACAAAAAAAAAATCATGAAATACGGCACGCAGGTCCTGCAAATCTGCCAAAATAAAACCCATCTGAGTCTGTAAGACCTTGTAAATGCTTCCTGGGGGGGCGGTGGAGGGCGAGGCAGTTGGGGAATGAAAAAAAAACAAAAAAAAACAGATTGTATGCAAGCGTGCAGGAAATAAATCACGGTGTTTAGCCAATGTGCTGACACAGGAGCAGTGGGCTGCAGCGTTTCGAAATAATCCCAGTAACTAAGGAGTCCTCCTCCTCCTCCTCCTCCGACTAACGACGACGACGCAGCTCCGACGCGGAAAAAAAGTCGTCCGACCGCCGCCGCCGACGCTCGCAGGCGCGGTGAGCTGAAAAAGGCTAATGGAGTTTTTCCCTCTTTCCCGGCGCAATTCTTCTTTTTTCTTCCTTTTTTTTCATGCAATCATTGAGCCTCACTTTGCTGCTTTCAAGCGCACGTCTTGGCTGATGCAATAAAGTGACACTTTAATGAACGCAAGTTGTAAATAGATACATAATTCAGCGTGTGTCGCCGCCTGTGGAGCTAAACTGTGTGAAAAACGAGGGGGAAGAAAAAAAAAGGATGAAATTGAAATAAATGAATGTGGCGATGCAGGTTTTTTATTGTGATATTCATACCAAAGCCTGCTGGGAATGGTGCAATGGATGCAGTGGTTTCTAACTTCATTATCACTAATACTGTTATTATTATTATTGTTATTATTCATTCATTCATTCATTCATCTTCTATGCCCGCTTATTCCTATTCAGGATCTCAGGGGTCTGCTGGAGCCTATCCCAGCTGTCTTAGGGCGAAGGCATGGTGACACCCTGGACAAGTCGCCAGTTCATCGCAGGGCCATTATTATTATTATTATTATTATTATGTTTACTTGAATGAATGTTGCTGAAAAACACCTTTCCTTTGAGCTAATTGCAGATGCGCAGTGGTTAGCGAAGGTCTGCGGCGGCCCCACAGACACTCAGCGGCCCTCTGACAGGTTGAAAACCCAGTGTGTGGGTTGAGGCTGTGTGTGTGTGTGTGTGTGTGTGTGTGTGTGTGTGTGTGTGTGTGTGTGTGTGTGTGTGTGTGTGTGTGTGTGTGTGTGTCTGCGGGCGCTGGTGGGCTGGTGGGTTGGGTCAGCCTTCCCCTTTCCCCTCGGCGGCTCTTCAGCTCGTCGCTCAGATTAGCGCGCCCTCGCAGACTTTGGCGGGATTAACCTTGTTTTAGCGGCGGGGCGGCGCACAGAGATTGGTTGACCTCCACCGACCTGGTCTCCGGACGACAGCGCCGCCGCCGCTCGACAGCAAACGAGGCCGTTAATGGAGTCGGCGACGCCCCGGCCGCATATGCTCCGCCGCCCAAGATTAATGTTGTTTGCCTTCCAACTCACTTCTTTTTGCCATAGCTTCAAATTAATATCCCTGCTTGGCGACTCGTCCTGGCCCCTGTCCCTTGGCAGACCTTCCCTCAATGAGATTGTCTTTTCTTTTCTTTTCCTTTCTTTTTTTATGCCTCCCCTTTGCCGGAATAACTATGATCTAATTTTATGATTTGCTGTGATCTCACCTGCCTGAGAGGGAGGAACAGTCTGAATCTCTTCAGCCTCCAGTCAATAGTTGTTGCAACTCTTGTGCCCCCCACACCTCCCATCCTATTTCCTCCCTCTTCTTCTTTGTCTCCTTCCCTCCTGGTTCTTGGACTTTGTGTGTTCCCTCTGTTACCTGCCGGTCACTCTGTCATTATTTCCCTCTGCCGCTAGCTGGAGGAAGGCGTGTACCACCTCCTCGCCCCCTGAGTTCCACTGGCCGTGTGTGTCGGCGCAATTTCATGTAACAAAAATAATATTCATTTAGTTCATCAGCAGCTCAGTTACTCCACTGGTTGGGAATAGCGAGACCTTTTTAGGTTTTCTGTTCCTGCTTAGATGAACTGAGTCCTGTGATGTCACACAGTCCTCCTGTGAATTCCTTTATTCTGTGTGTGTGTGTGTGTGTGTGTGTGTGTCTGTGTGTGTTTGTATTCTGGAGGTGTTTGATCAGCACTGTTACCGAAACCTGTACATATAATGCGTTAGCTGAGCCAACAGTGGTGTCAAGATAAGACAGACAGTTAAGGTTGACAGGTGGCTTTGCAATTCCCCGAACAAAATAAACCAGATTATAGAACTTGGGGTAATTGGGGGGTTAATTGCTGCTTCTTTCTTTCCTCGCCTGCAGTTATTTAATCAGACGACTTTTTAATTCCTCTTTCCAGTCAAATCTTCATTTCAGGGGGTCAGGTCTGCCTGCTTGTCTGTCTGACAATATATTTATTTATTTATTTATTTATTTGTTTTTGGGAAGGGGGGGGGGGCTCACTCCTCCCAAACATTAATCTTGACCACGAGCGACCATCTGCTCGAAAGCCTTTCACTGTCTGATAAATAATCACCATCACCTCGCGTCCCTTTTATCCCCCCCGCCCGCTTTTTTCTACTTGGTTCCATATCGCCTCTCAGCGCACTGACAACTCCATTTCAGAGGGCGATGCATCAAGGTAAACACTGGCTGTCACATAAAGGTCCAAACAGAAGCACTTTGCAAAAAAAAAAAAAAAAAAAGATGCACCTTTTAATCCCTGCCATTAAACGAGGCCGTCCGTTGGCCTGCCATGAGCGGCCTGCACTTCCACAGAAAATGAAACGGGATGATGGAGATCAGTGACAACACCGGCTGGATAATCGTGCCCAAATCACAGCAATCTGCTCTCAATCTAACCCCGCCGCCGTCACTGCCCCCTGCCCTACCACCAAATCCACTAAATCCCGACAATCTGCGGCACTCGGTTTAGAAAAACGCTCGTTAATCCACCTTAGCGAGCTCACATCTCTGGACAGGAAGGTGCCAGATCCCGCTTTGACCCGCGCAACATAGACAAAAATGTTGCCCTCAAAGGTCCCGGCGTTTCATGCACGCTGACACACATCCACCACTTTGTCTGGTGGCGGATAGAAAAACCCAAATTCTCACCTAACTCAGAGATGCAGGCCACGACTTTCAGTCAGCAGCGTCTTTTCACACAGAAACTTTTTCAAGGTCGGAAAATGAGTGCGAATTTGTCAATTTCGGGAATATGTTGTGTGTCTGTGTGTGTATTTGTTGCAGAGTGTATGTGTGCAATGTTGAAATGCTAGTACGAGGAAAAAGAAACGTGCCTCGACTACCACGATGGTTGTTGTGTGTGTGTGTTTCCGCAGCGTCGGAAACAAAGGGTCCCGAACCTTTTGTGGCTTAAGGGCAATTTCAGGGAGGTGGAACAGCAATCGGCTCACTGTTGAGCGCGATGGGACGAGTAATCCCTGATAAATGAAACCAACGGCGACACAGTTTGTGATGAAGCGGCGTGTCCGAGCGACCTGCAGCCGCCGGAGCTGTTATTGCCTGGAGTCCTTCTCATTGTGCCTGCTGTGATGGGCCTGCGGCGGAGGAGCCGGAGGGAATGATTGTCTTTTGAGTGTCGATTAAACGGAAGAGGAGGGGGGGGGTTTAACTGTCTTGAAAATATAGAAAAGGATTCTTGGTGGATCTAAATGTCTTTAAAATGTTGTCGCGTTCACAAAATGGAAACCAATGAAAAAAGAACGAAAGAAAAGAAAGAAAAAAATTGTTGCAGGCTTGAGGTTATTTTTTCTATTTTGCTGTTTCCACTTTCTAATGTGATATTCTTCAAAATGAATATTTAAAAGCCTTCCTGTGAACTTAGCCGCCGCTAAACAGCTGTCCGCCCGCCCCCTTTGTTCCCCCTCAACTGCAACCACTCTGTCTGTTGTTGTTGTCGTCCTTGCTGAACACACGGAGGCCCTGAAGTGCGAACATGCCTGTAAATCCTTCGTATCGTCCTTTCTGGACAATCACAAGGAAGTCTGGCAGGCAACAACAACTTCCACTTCCCACTCAAAGATAACCAATTGCGTTGAACTTAAGTGGGATTAAACTACAAAATGCAGCCCCATTTTGTTTGTGTGAGTCCTCCTCGCTCTTTAAGTCTGAGATCTTGAAAAGTGAGAGCGAGAGTCGGGCAGAGGAAGGAGGAGGAGGAGGAGGAGGAGGAGGGGAGGAGGGGGAAGAGGAGGAGGAGGAGGCGGCGGCAGCTTCAAGGTCCTTTAGTAGATTTGTCAGCGAGGAGATTTACCGCCGTCTGGCTTTTGCCCGCTGATAATTACACTTCATCAAAGCTTCAAACAAGCTTGTCGTGGAATTAAATTATGTCCTCCAGCTCCTGTTTTTGTAAACAGGTGATTGTTCAAACTCGGAGCGTTATTCATCTTGCCTCAATAAGCCGGAGGGACACCGCCTTTGCAATTAGATCCTGACGGGGCACGAGAGTTTGCCTGGCTGTTAGCGGTTAGCAGTTACTTTTGGCTCTTTGACGAGCACGAGTGTCGGATTAGTCGGGTATTGCAACAAAAGTGATTTAAGATGTCGTCACCCTCCAATTAGCGCAACAATAAAAAGTGAAAGCTGCAAGAATTCCGAGAGAAACAACATTTTAGCATGTAGCGTGATTAGCATCTGTCAGATTTACCTTCTGTCTCTGCCCTGAGACAAAGCTTCTTCCCGACGCTTCTGAAAGTCTTTCAGTCTGACAAAAAAAAACGAAAAAAAAAACCCCGCTGCCACTTAGCTTCCTCTCCACCGCCGCTGCCATCCTCCCCGGATCGACGACGGCTGCCGTCTCCTTAGATTCAGCGCAGCGACTTCGGCGGCGCTAAACCCACTCGACAGCCACAGTTACTCGACGTCTTTTGTCAGTTTGTCCCAGCACGTTAGCTTTGCTTTTGATCACTGGCTGCTGCACTTTTCAACTTCAAAGTCTGTCATAAAGTGAATTTCCCAAAAAAAAAAAAAAAAAAATGCATTTCAGTGTCAGCTATGTAAACAAACAGCAGCTGTCCACAACTGTGAAGCGGCTGCGACTTAAGAAATAAATAAATAAATAAATAAAACACTTTAAAGACGTTCCAGTGTTCCGGTAAACGATCCCAAATGTTGCACTTTGCAGATGTGTGGCGGCTGACAGTGAGAGACAGTTTGCGAGGTTTGCTGCTTGACGCCAACACCCTCAACCCCCCGCCGTGAAGTGTTTACATTTCTTTCTTTTCTTTTTTTTTCACATCTGCAGAAGCAACCCGGCGCTGAAAAGAAACTTTTAAACGCGGACCCCGGAACGCAGGGACGCGGCTAATCTTCCCCCGCGAGTCGGGTAGCGCTTAGCGTGAGTCGCCATGGTGACGAGGGAAGCAGGCGTGTTGTCGGGGGAGTGGAGTGCGCGGTGCGACGAGGATGACTAACGCTGGCGCGCAACTCGGCAGCTGCACAGATCATATCGACGCGCTAGGCTGAGCCGCTCGCCGCGCTAACAGCAGCCGGATCTGACGAGCGCCGCGTCCTGTTGTAGCTCCGCCTCAAGGGGCGGAGGGTGGGTGGGGGTGAGGGGAGGAAAGGGGGTGGGGTGGGGTGGGGGGAGGAGTACCAGGAGGCAAAACAATTGAATTCTGCTTGTTGTTGTTTTTTGGGGGGGATTTTTTTTTTTTTTTGTTATTGGCTTATTAGTGACTTATTGTTTCATTTCGAAGGAGAGAAAAGAGAATCAGTGAAACATTTGAATTGAATGAGCCTATTGGATTAAACAGCCGTCCCCAACATTGCTGATAACAGAAATTTAATAAAAACAAAAAAGGAAGCGAGAGAGGGAAAAAAAAAGAAGCTGCCATTATCTTTCGCTCTGAGTTGTGTTTGCAAAATTGAATTTTGACTCTCTTTTTGTGCGCTCGCAACACTCTGTTTGATCAATTGTACGCGTTTATCTGAGGCGGGCAGCTTGCAAGTGCGCCTCTTTAGCGTCACAAGCGTGCACGCTCGCACACACACACACACACAGGCACAGATGCTCACACAACAAATGCAGCTTGGATCCCGAATATCAAGCTCTGTTTCTGTCTGTCTCATGAAAACTCGTGCGACGAAGGCGTGATCTGCCTTTTTTTTTTTTTTTTTAGCTCTCACCACCACCACCACCACCACCACCACCGTCAAAATGAGCTGATGCCTAAACATGTCTTGTTCTTGTCATGTCGTTGGCGAGACGAGCGCTAAGCATTTCTAATCTACGCCATGCAGACGCCGAGCGCAGGAAGCAACTTGTCTCGTAAAAAACGTGTTTTGTTTTTTTTTCGCTCCGGTGCCGCACGAGCAACAATGTAGCCACTAAAAGTCAAGGTGAGCGTTTTCTTTTCCGAAGGAAACAATAATAATGATGGTAATAATGATAATCCGCATTTGGTCCCATCCGTCCCAGTGACTTTATCATCAGCGGGCTGCAGGAGCTCCAGATCCATTAAGTGAAAATGGAATCGCCGGGAAGCTAAAGGCGCTCCACAGATACTGCCATTCGATAGCGTCCTTATCTTTCTGCTAAATGAAAAGCAAGAGTTTTTTTTTTTCTCTCTGCTCCTCCTAACGCTGAACGCCAGCGGCGGCCTGCAATATGAGCGGCGGTGGTGGCTGAAGTGCGGGCGACACTTGGTTCCAAGCGGGTGATTTGTCTCGTGTGTCGGTTCGAAGGTTCCCACCTTCAATCACCTGCTGCTGCTGGTGCTGCTGCTGCTGGTTGTGCGAAACATTGGCCTCACACACGTAAAAGCCACTTGTGGCTGAACCCGCTTCGCTTCTCGAGAGGCTTTCAGCGCCGCCGCCGCTACTATTAGCGCCGCCTCTTTGAGGCCGCACGCCTGATTAATCCCGGCACATTTCCCGGCTGATTGATGAGGTTTTTCTTTCCCTGGTGAAGCGGGGCGCCGTCCGGCCGAGGGACGAGCAGTAAAAGTGACGGCAGCCATCGTTTTTTTTTATCCATTCGTTTATTTATTTTTATTTATTTTGTCGCTCGCCGTCGGTTGACAAACGACTCTGAGCGACGAGGTGGGCGGTTCCGCCGCCCCGGCTTGCTAATTAGCGTTAGTTACGATTCAATTACGCAAGGTCACTGAATGAATCAGTCTGTGGCAATGAGGGGTGGGCGGACCCGTTCCGTGTCAGGCTGCAACACACACACACACACACACACACAGGATGCTGCGATGCACAACGATGCAATTTCAATGTTGTGCTTTGCACTTCGGAATGGAAAAACCAGGGAGAGACTTGAAGACCATCTGTGTTTTCGATTTCTTCTGAACTTTTCCTCAGGGAGCCACTTTGTCACGAGGTAGAGTGGGTTTACAGGACACACACACGTACACACACACACACACACACACACACACACACACACTCAGCAGCTTTGCACTTTTCCATCAACCTGAGAGTTGAGTGAGCAGCAGCAGCGGTGGAGATTGCATTACCTCCCCATTGGCTGTTTACGGAGCCTAAGTGATAAGAGAAATGACTTCGTTAATAACTGAGACGTTGCTGTAAGCCCCTTGACGTGTGTGTGTGTATGTGTGTGTGTGCGTGCGCGTGCGCGAGTGTGTGCGTGTATGTGTGTGCGATACACTCATCTGCTAAACAGCTCTCAATTAACCGGGTGATTGTTTTCACCAGATTGGCCCATGTGATTAGAGTATGTGTCATGAGCCTACGATGCCTTGAGTGTGTGTGTGTGTGTGTGTTTTCTTAACAGTTCAAGCCGCTTCTTTGCATCAAGGTCGAGCTGGAGGGGGGGAGCTGATAAGCGTCACATGGGACCATATAAGACGTATCGCTCCCCCCACCCCCCCAACACTGCTCCCCCCCTCCCTCCTCGTCACTGTCCGTGCTCCTCGCCGCCGCCGTTAAGCCGGAGAAATCTGCTAGTTTTGATTCGATAAAGTGTTTACCGAGGCGCGGCCTGGATATCGCTGATTACACGCTGGAAATAAAGGCTCATGAATCTTGCATCGCTCGATGAGATGAGGTCATTTAAATGCATGCAGGCGCCGCGGCCGCTAAGCATCCCTATAGGAAACGATTTCCAAGGCTGCTGTAGCGCCGCACTCATGCGATGCAATTGCCAGCGCTCCCTGCATCCGCCAGTCGTCGCCTCTCTAATTTGAAGCGAACCCCCGACAGTCGTGCGATCCGTAATAACGCGCCGGGAAAAACGTTTATTGCGCCGACAGTCAGCGAGCGCCGTTCATTACAGTCCGTCCGCCATCACCACTGTGATTTTTTTTTTTTTTTTTTTTTCTAGTCATGTGACCGGGGGCGGCCCGCAGTCGTGTTTGGACTGGAATGGGAATGAATAGTGGAGCTGTCGCTGTCGGAATCGTCCTCTTTTCTTTCTTGTGCGTCTGTCCGCCGGCAGGCCGGAGCTCACCTGACTTCTCCTCCTTCCACGGACCGCATTAATCTGAGGCGCTCGGCATGAAATTAAAAATTGATTATAGTCGGACCATTCAGCCCAGCTGAACCAGGCCTGGCCGCCGCTGATTCTCTGAGATCAGCCACCAGCAGGGCGGCGCTGCCTCACGGTGCTTCGCATGCAGTTGTCAGCTTGCGAAACTGTTTTAGAAAAACTCCCTTTGGGGTCGACACATATTCGGCCTGTGGGGGGCGCCACTCGTGCGATAGTCTCGTGATGTGTGCAACTTAGTTGTGCAACAAATGAGGCGTGCGGACAGGAAGTGGGAGTGGCCAGGCTGAGAAGCTCCAGGGAACCAATGGCAGCTCCTTCCCTTTTCCTCCGTCTCTCAGACATGAAAGTGTAAAAGTCTGCCATTCCAGAGATTCACAGTCAACTATTTATAACAAGGCGGTTAGATGAAAAAAATAAATAAGTACGAAAAAATAAAAGACGCTGCACCGACTGAACAGTTCACAGCTGGAGTTTACCGAAGAGACGCCACTGAAGACAGTCTGCTGCTGCGCTCGCTGAGGCTGTTTTTCAACATCCGATGGAAACCAAACCGCGTCGAGTTGCATCCAGCGCGACACGTCTGGCTCCTCAAAGCAGGCAGAGAGTTTTACCCGAGGTGCCTGGAGGTGAGCAGCGTGCCCTCCCCCGACCCACGCCGACCCTGCTCACCTCCAAACTGAAGCAGGAACGCCTCCGTCACCTCAGAGCCCCGTCTGGGCTGCCGAACCGTTGCTGGCTGAGGCCTTGAGACGGAGAGTCGACTGATATTTTCACCGTCTTCCTCCCTCCCTCCACCGCCCCCACCTCACCCCCTCCTCCTCCTCCTCCTCCTTCTTGCTTTATTGTTTTTATTTATCCTGCGAGGTGAACGCTGGGCCGAGGGGTTGGCACGTCTCCCAGTGGATTCTCGGATAATCAATAGCGGCAACAAGTATCTGACTGATGCTCCGCCCGCTGCGAGCCGACTGCTGAGCCGCGGGACAAAAATCTATGGCTGCTCTGTATTTTTTTATTTTTATATAAATGTCTGTTTGTTTTGCTTTCCCGTCCTTGTCGACCTCGCCACCCTAGCACCGCCGCCCTCTTTCTCCTCCTCCTCCTCCTCCGGCCTGATTTTCATTCAGGTTTTTCAAGCCGAGGGGCCACCGGGGGCGCCGCGCCCGTCACTCACCATGACGGCGGCCGCCGCCGATTGGCCGTTCTATTCTGAGGCTTGATTGACGGCCGACTGTGACATTCGTGCAGGCGTCGCTGAGCCTCTGTTATTACGCATACATTAACATTCTGCTAGACGCCACGCTCGGCCATCAAGGAAAATAATTACATGCCGTCAGCGCAGAGGGAGAGCACTTTGTGGTGCGTGCGCGCACACACACACACACACACACACACCCGTCAGCCTCTTTCATCCTGTAAATATGATCTCTGTTCCTCTCGTTGCTGTCCGTCCGCTAATGAGTTTAACAGCTTCGCCTCTCATTCGGAAAGCACTTCTCGGCTGACGCTTATCATGTAGCGCGTCACCCAGAACCCCTGCATCCATAAAAAAAAACAACAAATACCAAAACCAATACCAAACAGAAACACAGAGAAATAGAGAAAACGCTCTGGCAGTTGTTCTTTTGGACGTTACAAAACAAACAAAAATAAAAACTCCTCAGCTAGACAAATAACTTCCTCCCTTGTGTCTGGTGCCCTTTGCATCCAAGTGAGTTAGTGGAGAAAAACATTCTGCCATCTGCAGAATATTTTACTTGCCGTCTGCAGCTTTCCTGTTAAACAGGAACTGTTTATATGTGTGTATACATTGCATTGAAACTTCAGCGCTGCTCTCGCTCTCTCGCTGTAGTGTGTTTTAAAGTAAAAGTCCTTTAAGTAAGTTGAGTATAGTTGGAAGAGAAAAAGTTTCAGCAGTCAAAAGCACATTGTCTCATGTCTGAAGGAGTATATATATGTATATGTATAAATATGATAAATATGATGAAGGCCCCGTGTGAGGCGATTTTCACTTCACTCGCCTTTTTTGTCCGTCACGTGTCTCAAAATGGTCCGTCTGTCACTTCAGCTGCTTGTTCTATCTGTTGTGATGTCACAAAGAGTGTTACTAAACACACCCCCCCCGAATCAGGTGTTGCATCCGCCCTCTTCCCGCCCTCTTCCCTTCCCCTTCCGAACATATTCCCCTTATTCTCCTTACATTCTCTTTTTCTTATTCTTAATTGGCTAACTGACAATAATGGAACCACTTCCACCGGGCCGGTGGTTGGCGGTCCGGCCCAGTCCACAGCGGGTCGGGCCAGCGCTCACAGCGGCGGTGACACGGAGGATCTGTCAGGTCACCGTCACATCCTGATGACACGTCTGATCTGACTGACGGCTCGTCCTGGCATCGAATGATCATCGGCGCCCTCCTTAGGCTGCATTCAACACACAAAAAGAAAACAACTAACAGCAGTGAGTTTTTTGCAGCAGCGACGGCCTCACGTCGTGAAAAAAAAAATGATATTAATTCAACACGAGCGGCGCCGCTGCAGATGTCAGATCGCGGATGATTGACAGTCTGCTGCGACTGTCTCCTCCGCCGCCGCCGCTGCCGCCGCCGCACCGCAGGCGTCCTCGCCGATAATGAATGGGAAAAACGCTGCGTCGGAAGCGACTTTGATGTGAACGCAGCCTTAATCCGCCGTGCTCTGACACTCTTCGCTTCTTCACGCCAGCCATGGCGGCTGCTGCATCTTCAGCCGGCGCCGCATTAGTAAAAAAAAAAAATAATATCATTGCGGCGTCGTGTTTATTCCCGTCTTCCTTCCTTCACACCTCGATGTGCAGTTGCGACACTTTCAGAAGTTTGCACGTGTCAGCAGAGGCGAGCAGAGGCAAATAAATAAATAATACCTTCATAAAACCGTGAAGCCGACAATTATGGTAATAAATAATAATAATAATAATACAAAAAGAGCTGCAGCTGTGGCTGAAGGAAAGAGATTCTGCTTCAGTCAGCCCAGCTGGTTTTTAGCGCCGCTGTTTCCGTCCGTCTGAAGTGACGCAGGAGATTTTAGTTGTAGTTGAACTCTGTCAGGCAGCAGGGCCCCACCCCTCCCACTCCTCCCACGCACCCCTGCACCCCCACCCCGTCCCTCGTGACTCCCCTGGGTCCCCCCCCTCTTTAGGCGAGCAAGGCCCTGTTTGGATAGCGAGGCCGGGAGAGCCGTCGGTTAACTGCTGTCTACTCACCCGTTGACAGCAGCGTGGGTGTGTGTGTGTGTGTGTGTGTGTGTGTGTGTGTGTGTGTGTGCCGCCTGTTTCATGCGCCTGTATGTGTGTGTCTGTTGCTCAGCGTTGGCAATCCAAAAAAATAAATAAATCTGCAGGATGCTGCGCAGCCCTTTCCGCATCTATTGTTTCAGTATTTAATGAGAAATAATGACGTTCCAAGCTGACCATTAGATTGAAGTTTGACCCCCCCCATCCCCCCGTCCTCCAATAGAGCCCGCCTACTTCATTGCCGGACAGCGAACATGCAAAACGTGCATCCTGCTGGCGCCAGAGTGAAAGACGGGCAAACAAGAAGCTCCTTCCACAGAAAGTCCTACTGAGAGCAGAGCAGAGCTCCTCACTGCCCCTGGACTTTAGTCTTGTTTACCGCTCTCTGTGCCTACGGGTGTGTGTGTGTGGGTCTGTGTGTATCTGCCTCAGCTAAGACGTGTCTGTCAGCCCTTGTTTTCACTTAATTGCGTCGTCATCTGACATCAGCTGAACACAGCCGTGTTGACAAAAAAAAGGGAACTCATATATATATTTATATTATATTTATAGAATGGGCTTTAAGAAATGAAAAAGTCAGTAGTGTCAGAGAAGACATGTGAGTCTACACATGTTGACGGTGTGTCACGGTGGTGGTTTCAGCGAGTACAGTGTGTGTGCTGATAATAGAAACAGAAAAAAAAAAAAAAAACCCGTTCTTGTTGGTAGAAATTGTTGCAATTAAAGGACAAGTTGTTCTGCAGCCAAACTGTTGCTGTCATTCCATAAAAAAAACCCAAAAAAAACAACACAACCTTTCTCAACGCTGTCATGATTTCCCCCAAAGGTTCCATTTAAAATTTGTTTTTTTTTTTTTTTTTGTTTTCATCCTGCTGTGCGGAACAGTATTATTGCACTGGAAAATGAATGAGCACACACTGCTTAGCCCTCTGTTTGCAGCCTCCTGCTGAAAGCATGCTTTGTTGGTGCTTGCGTACCCTTGGAAGAGGAAGAAAATAACATAGTGTGGAGGCAACACGACTGGCTGGGCGTGTTATCGTTGACCTGTGAGCGGCAGCCTTGCCCTTTGGGACATCACAAGAGGCAGTTAACTTACAGAAATGTGCTGTTCATGGCCAGCAGTTCCAGAAAGGCAGAGTCGGCACAAGAGTTAGTGTGGCAACAACTGACCTTGCATAATGTGGGTTTTTTGATTTTTACATAATGCACATTAGAAAACATTCATTTATTTGCTTCAAACTTTTAAGGATCTTCAGCTACGCTAATTTTCCTATATGTCTGCATGTATAGTCAGAGTATGAGAGAATGATCTCCAGTAAAGTGGGAAAACAAGAAGTGGGGAAGTGCTGCCTGAGAAACTAATTCAACAGAAGCCGCTAAGCCCGAGTCTTCTGCCGAGCGCTCAAAATGCATATGGCCCAATTATAATAATAACAGCAGGCAGCAGCGAAACAGAATTCATGTGCTGGCTGAGAGTACTGCGATTATTAAAATGAGAAAATTTAAACAAAGAGGAAGTTAATGAAGTCACGTTAATGCGGCTGGCGAGTCGCTCACTCTCCGCATCCGCCAGCAAATTAACACTCGGCTAGCGGCGACCGCCGAGCCGCCGCCGCCGCCGCTCCACCCCGACCAGGATCTCAGCGCCGCTTCAAGACAGCCGGCACAGCTGGAGTGCTTCTATTTAGCCGCGACCACCGTCTGCCCCAAAATTGGCCCTGCTGTGTCTCCCCGGGGGTGCCGGGGTGGGGGTGGGGGGGGCAGGGGTGGGGAGGTGAAGGGGGGGCGCCGCTCCTTTTCTTCAAACCGGCGGAGGGGCGGCGACCTTTCCCGGCCGCCCGTGGTGTTTGTCCTTTTTTTCATGCGGCGCCGCATACCTTGACCTTTCCCGCTCCTTTCAGATTGCGGCGGCTAATCAATTAGCCGCTACTTAGATTATCGCAGTCAAAGGTGAGCGGCGGGCTGCGGCGGCGGCTCGGCTCTGAATGAAATATGGCTTTTTAATGATTTGTCGGCCAGCGCGCTGCCTCCCTCTCCCTCTCCCTCTCTCACTCTCACTCTCCCTGCCTCTCGGTGTGTGAGGCGCGCTGGCGAGGCGTGACGAGCGTGCGCCCTTGTGGGGCAGAACGAAAGAACTTGGGGGTGGGGGTGGTGTTCGTTCGATCCCTCCAACTTTTGGTGTGGAGGGAATTGGGGAAACGTGCCTCTGCTTCGCTCCGTGCTAATTAACCGAAAGGAAAAAGCCCCCGAGAAAGTCTGACGCGTTAGCGCTAACAGGGCTAGCAGCGGTATCGCTCTCCGAGAGACTTTGACCGGATGTTTGTTTTCTCCCCGCTGACGGTGAGTCAGCGAAGTCGTGTCCCTAAAAAGATTTGCGAGACCTTTAGCCTTTCTCCAGGATTAGAGCTCACCCTCTGCTCGCCCTCCCCGGTGACTCCAAAGCCTGTTTAGCCAAGCGTCGACCTACGAACTGTAATGGAGCCCCAGACTTTGTTGGGTGAGGGGGGGTTTGAAGCCCAGCGGCACGCTAGCCTAGCAAGACTAGAGTGGGCGGGTGGGCTCTTTTTATTTTTTATATTTCTTTCTTTATTTTTGCATTGCCAGTGTTACTTATATTTGTCTGCAAACGTTATTGGCCGTGCACGTTGATGTGCACGCATGCTCCAAGGCGTCGCTCGCAGGCGGAGGAGGAGGAGGTGGGGGAGGAGGAGGTGGGGGGTGGGAAGCACCAACGTGTGAGTAACAAAGACTCTGATTTGGCAGGAGTTAAAAGGTGAGCGTTGCTGCCGGAGTCGACGGGAGCTGACAGGCAGGTGGCGCCGGGCCGATTAACGTCTGAAGCCATCCAGATGAAAAATAGGCCAGTCATTCCGCTTAAAGCCTGTCCGGAGGTGTGAAGGAGAAAGCGAGAGAGAGGGGGGGAGGGGGCGGAGCCTGCGGGGAGGGAAGGGGGCGGTCGACCTGGACGGCATCAGTGACAATTTTCACCGTTTGCATCAGCTGCCTTTTATTTTTAGTTATAATAACTGGATATCCATTTATAATTAATGAAGTAGTTTCTATTTTTTTTTGTTACTATATTTATTGTGTTATTTATTTATTTTTAGAAAAATATTATCCACTGCCTCTAGGGATGCAACGAGCCAGAGACTGAATCTGGTACATTATCAAAAAAGTTAAAACTGGGGCATTTTGACAGTGTTGCAGGTTTCAAGTCTTCCATGCAAACTACATGGTAATTAACAAAAATTACTGGGGAATTCCGTGTAGTTCTACAAAGTAGAGGATATGCGGACATAATTCTAATTGGTTTGCACAAAGAACACGAAGCACAAAGTGATAATTTAGAAAAAAAGAAATCATTTTTGACGGGCGGATGAAGCAGCAGTGCAGCGGGGTTCTCGCTAAATCCAGGCTATCAGACCGACCATCAGAAGTCGGATCGCCGGGCTCAGATTCAGGCTCTCGCTCGACTCCAGCCCTGATCTTTTTGTACACAAGGACGAATGCACGGCAGCACAGGCCAGACATTCATCTTGGTGTTGCGCCGCAAGATGTTTTATCGACTGCACCAGTTTCCCCCTCTGGAGGCACCGCAGCAGGTTTGCAAATTCCTCTCCATTCCCATCAATTCCCACGTAGCCTTTTCCGAACTTTGATGATAATTCCTGGAATTTTTCAGCCCTCCTGGTGGTGATGTACACGGCGGGGGTGTCTCCTCGTTGTGTGTTTCAAAAAAGAAGCCGTGCGAGATGTTTACTGATACGGCCAAAGAGCCGATAAGACGCAGAGGTTGCGTTTACACGAGTTCCCAACAGCAGCAAGCCGGCATTATCGACCCTGCGCTCCGCTCACAGACGGACTCAACACAAACAAGCAACCTCTCCACCCCCCCCCTCTCCCCACACACACACCTCCTCCTTCTCCTATACCCGATTCAATCTGAGTGCTGTGGCTCCGCCTCAGCCCTCCCCTCCCCAAGGCCTCCCCCACCAACCCCTCCTCCTCCTCCTCCTCCTCCTCCTCCTCCTCCTCCGTTGAGGAAGCTCACCACTCTGTCACGCTGATGAATCTGGCGGCCTTCTCAAGGAGACGCCGTCCGCCCGTAATGCAAAGACAAATGCCCCGCCCCCCTACCCAATCGCCCCCCCCTCGTCTCCGCCCTCCGTCGGCTGCCTCCAGCGCGGAGGTGAGGCAGAGGGGACGGGTTGATTAAAAGGAGGTTAAGAGATGCGCGTGGCTCGGCCCGTCGTGAAGGATTGCTGACAGACGGGTCAAGGGTGTTCGCCGCCGCTGCAGACGGCCAGGCGGGGAGGATGAGAACGGTCGTGCAGGAACGTTGCACACACACACACACACTGGAAATCGTATCTAGCTCAGCTGGATTTACAGCGGTACAGGTGTTCTCAGAGAGGACGTGTTCTCCGCCGCTGCCGCCTTTTAATTAAGCCAGACATTTACCCCGGGAAGAGCGGCAAAGTCACAGAGGGGGAGGAGGAATTAAGGTGCTGACCTTTATCTCCGTTTGTCTTACTGAATGATTCAAACTGGCCGGCCCTGGGTAATTCATGCTAAGTCATGCACTGTTTGGCCAGCCGCCCTTATCTCCAGCTCGCCCATTATTGCACGTTTGTCAGCGAGGGGAAACACGACGGCCTCAAACTGATATATTTGCAATCAGCACCGCAGATTGAGGTCCGATTCAGGGGGAAGGGGGAGCGGGGGGGAATTAATTCCAAATGTGGTAATCAGATGCTTTGTTTGTATGTGTGTGTGTGTGTGTGTGTGTGTGTGTGTGTGTGTGTGTGTGTGTGTGTGTGTGTGTGTGTGCGAAGTGTGCCGAAAAAAAAACTATTGTCTTGCTCTGCGAGGTAGTTTGTTTGCCCTTGAACGCGGCGTAGCTGTGAAAAATGGCCTCGGCAGGCGAGAGAGAGCGAGAGAAAAGGGGGGAGAGGGAGTAATTCTCCCCCTCCTGCAGCCACTCGGCCGTATCTGCAGCGCAGATCCACGCTGTCACTGCAGAATTGAGTGTGGTGGGGCGGGAGAACCTGCCCGCACGCCTGCCTGCCTGCCTGCCTGCCTGCCTGCCTGCCTGCCTGCCTGCCTGCCTGCCTGCCTGCCTGCCTACAAAAAACGAACTCGCTCCTCCACTTCACCCGCACACGGAGGAATCGGCCGCAAGAACAATTAAGAGCAGGCGAGTGGCGCTGCGTCTGAGCGGGGGGGAGAAAAAAGAAAAAAAGGATTATTCTTAGAAATAAAGAAATAAAAAGCAAACCTTAAGGGAAATAAATTGCCTTGTGATTATTTGCGGGCAAGTGATTCGATATTAGAGCTCAATTATGCACAATGTGAGTGTAGCCAAAGCAGAGAAACATCTAAAATTAATCCTTGTTATTTTTTTTCTTTCTTTCTTTCTTTCTTTCTTCTTTCCTCACCGAGTAAACTTTAATGCTGCCAGAATATTAAAGAGGTCCGACTTTATCAAATGAAGCCTGTTGGCTGTAGAGCTGCTGCTCCTCCTGCTGGCTTGCGATGGATTTCCGTTTCCACTTCAAAATGTCTCTGTGACGATATGAACGAAAGGTGTTTGGTGAAAAAATGTTTTTGGCTCGGCCCAGTCGCCAGGTGGCGACGGTGTCAGTCGGGTCAAGAGGAGAACCAGGTTCCACTGGTGATGGAACAGCACCGATAGTTTCGCGTTGCTGATGCGATGAGTCGAGGATGTTCAAACGTCAGATCTTCCAGGACTGGAGTCGGAAGAAGGGTGCATCATTACCCATCATGCTTTGCACCCCTGCTCTCCTTAATGCCTATCTAGCAGTGGAGTGAAAGGTGATGAATGCAGGGGATAAAGGAAGCTTTAAGGTTGTCTACTTCCTGTTTGTTTGCTTTGACGTGCCTCAAAAGGCAAAAGGCTTGTTTGTTGGGGAAAAGAGTTTATCTAATTCTTCATCTCAATGAGAACCCCCCACACACACACACACACACACACACACACACACACGCAGAGACACACAAACACATCGACAGGGAGTCCTTGGAAAGAGAGCCGTCTGGAGTGACCGTGTTGGATCCTGCTGCATGCAGGAAGGAAGCAGTGCTGGATTTTTTATTTTTTTTTTTCTCCATGCGACACTCGGGGAAAGGAAGAGCTCTTTCCCTCATTTCATTTTGAAGTGAGCAAAGATGAGAAGATCCAGCTGTCTGGGTTTATTTCTTCTTCTCCCCCCTGCCTCCCTCCCTCCACACCTTCCCCAGCGGCGTCTCCACTCTGCTTATCTGCTGCAGCACATGCGCTTGGCTCCGGGGACCTCATCACAGCGCCGCACCTTCTGCCGCTCAACCGTTACCTCCAGTCGGCCCGCCCGCCTGCCCACCTGCCCGCCTGCCTGCCTGCTGCGGGGGAGGCCCGCTCGCACGCCCGCCCCCCCGGCCTCCCGGACCGAGGAGCCAATTACCTCCAGGCGGGACGGACTGTGATGTGGCGCGTGTAGTAGCGCTGTGACATCACAGCCGGGCGGGGGGAGGAGGGAGGGGCCGCGTGGTGAGCGAGGGTGCGGGTGAAGCGATGAGACGGCGACTAATTGAATCGTGTGTGTGTGTATTTGCGAGGGATTGTAGCAATATTGAACCTGGGCAGGTGCAGCTGGCCTTTAGTCTGAGACATTATTGTTGTTATAATTGTCTTCTTGTGGGGAATTTTAAAAAAGATTGAAAACTGGCCGGTGCAGCCTTGGTTTCATCCAGTGGAAGGCAAAGGAAGATGGGAAAGCAGGCGGGCTGGAACTTTCAAAACACTTCTAAACACACAAAAATGCAAAAGCAGCTCCGCCGTCACATCCCTGGCGCTCCTGAATGAGTCTCCGGCTCTTTGGTTGGACTTCAAGACGATACGTGAAGGGAACCAAACCTTCAGGGTCGTTGGTGTCGACCAGTGCGTGCTGTTCCCGCTATTCTTTTATTGTCATTAGTACTCACTTTTCCTTTAAATGAATTCAGCTCGTGTTGTGTCGTTAAGTGAGTCAGGACGAGGGCGTGAGCGACGGCGACGTCATTCATCGCCAACTTTTTGGACTTTGTGCAGTATGAAAGAGTCGTTTCAGGGACGGGCTCTGGAGCTGGCAGCAGGATTATGTGGATTGGCCTTGGGATGCCTTTCGCACTTATACGTTATAAATACTGGCCAGATTAATGCATGGGCTTGACGAACGAACAAGCCAGCGTGCGTGCGTGTATGTGTGGGTTATTTGTTGGTGTGCAGAGCTGAGGCGATGGTTGCTGTTGTGTGTGTGTGTGTGTGTGTGTGTGTGTGTGTGTGTTGTTGTGTAACGGATGACTGGGATGGGGAGCAGGTCGCTCCCAAGGTTAATTCCGGCCTTCATGGCTGCAGGAATCACACGGTCGCATCAGCCCTTAACTGGATTCTGCAAATTGCGCTGTGGGTGTGTGTCACACAGATCAAGGGCTTGTGTGCATTTGTGTGTGTGTGTGTGTGTGTGTGTGTGTGTGTGTGTGTGTGTGTTTGTGTGCTTATGTTTGCGCACCCACAAGGCGTCCTTGACCGCGTGGGCTTGTACATGTTTGTTTCTAATTGAGCTCCTTAATTACACTCCACCGCTGCTGCACTCTAGACCAGAATGACTTTCCAGTAACTCGTCACAGGGACAAAAAAAACAAAACAAAGAACACAACAGTATAAAATTTATATTTTTTCCGCTCGCTGCCCTGCAGCAGCCTCTTTTCCAACCTTCGTTCAAGTTTGCATTTTTAATAATCAGACCAAATAAGTCGTGTAGATCTTTTGTTTGTGTCGCTGCGCTGATAGCGGCCAAACGACTGCTTTTTTGTTTGTGTGTTTGTTTGTTTTTTCTCGTCTTTACCAGCAGTATCACACGAGGGTTGCAGTTTGCCACCTGAGTAAATCTCTGAAATCTCTCGCTGCCTTTATCAGGAAATTGCAGGTACACAATACAGCAGTGCCGTGTGTCGGCTGTGGCTGCAGGGAGGCTCAAACGCTCTTGTTTGCTGCGAGTAACACTGGATTTCTGGCGGGGCCGGAGCTGGCGTGCTCTCTCTCTCGCTCTCTCTCTCTCTCTCGCTCTCTCGCCCGTCCCCGCTGGCCAACCTGCGACTGTTTCGAGGCTACAGTGACCTCCGCATCACCTTCAACAAAACCCTTTTTTTTTTTCCTTTTTCCTTTTTAACCCAATCTGGGAGGTAATGTCTCATACAAACGGTGGCGATGCTGTGGTGTGCTGGCGGTGCAATATCACGTCTGCTACCGTGTTGTGAGAAAAAAAGAAAGCACACACAGTGCCTTTGTGAATCCACTTACCGCCAGACGGAAATCAGGTTTGGGGAAATCATCGGGTATGAGTCTCTACAGCAAGTGATTTTCTTTGCCCGCTCATTCTTTATTTGTTTATTAAGTTATGTGTTTATTTATTTATTTTTTTAGTCCCCTAGCAGAACCTTTTGATTTATGCCTGCGAAAGCCAAAATGAGTGCCGGTCAGTGAAGAGGTTAAATACCTCACTGTTTTGTCCCAGACTGTTTTTTGCATTCGAGTTGAAGTTTAGCGGCTGCACTGCAGCTTCACCTCTTCTTCCTTTTCTCCAGGCTGAGCGCAGTGATTAAAACTCCTGGCTGCCGCTAAACTGTGGCGGGTGTGCGCGTGTGTGTGTGCATGTGTGTTAATGTGCAGGAAGGGAGGCACAAGCACAACAGTCTAATCGGAATGGGGAGATAAAGTGAGGAGCAGGGAGCTGATTTCCAGCCCTGAGACGCTTGATTAGAATTGATCCCGCTGAGATCTACAGTCGGACCATCTGCACCGCTGGATTCTCTCCCTCCTCGGCTCCTCCAAGACGGCCCAGCGCTGAACTTAATTGCCGAAAAGCAGTCTTATCCGCCTCTCAGGTGCTAATTGATCACGTTAAGAGAGGTTTTTCTTTTTTATTAGACTGGCTGGAAGGAAAGGAGAAAAAGTTGCTGCTGCTGCCGCTGCAGAAACACAAACTTGTCTTCGATTTAATGGCCGACTTTCCCCCCTATGGATGAAACCACAGAGTGCGGTCGGGACAAACAGAGATCGGGTGGGAAGTGCAAAGTCACGTTGCCGGGCGCATTTGGCTCGTTTGTCGAAATTATCCCGTGGGATTAGCTTTTTTTGCGCCGCCGTCTGCCGAGTCTCGAGGAAACCGCAGGCGTAGTCTCGGAAGACGCGAGGCAAATATTTTCCGTCTAGGAAGGCGAAGACGAGAGGAGTGTTTCTGGGGAGGCTGGGTGTAAACACGTCGAACGGCTTTAAGCTAACTAGGATCCTCGTGGATTTCCCATAAACGGGAGTGAATTGAACTTTTAAAAGCTTTAAGAAAAAGTTTCTAAAAAGAATGTTCCCATGGCGTAAATAAATGAGGCCGTGCGGTTTCATCAGCTCCGTGGCTGGCGAAACGACCGAGGAGGTTTCGAGGTCAAACTCGTAGAGTCTCAGCCAATCACATCACTGCGCCATCCACTCCGCGGCCCCCAAAAACTTGTAACTCGTAATCCGAGACGAGGCCTCCTGTATTGTCAGGAGGAGGCCACAAGGGGACAAACGTATCCCCCGCGCCTCGGCGGAACCCTTGGAAAGTGGGCCGGCGCTGGAGTGGCTATAAGCAGAAGGTGAAGCCTAATGGACGCTGGGGAAGGAGGGAAGTGGGAAAGCTGTACTTGAGATATGGCCAAGGAGGAGTTGTCAGCTTTGATTTATTAAGTGCAGCTCCGGCTCTGACTGCTGGTAACTTGTCAGTCCTCACATAATGGATGGGGCTCACAGCTCAGTGCTCAGTGATTGGCTTTTTTTTCCCCTCTTCTTCCTCCTCTTATTCTTCGTCTCCTCCTTCTTCTTCTTCTTCTTCTGCTTGACGCTGTCCGCGCTGCCTCTCATCCATCGCTATCTTGCTCCTCCCGTTTCTAATTAATTTGTTATTCACAAGCTCCACTCGTCTTCCAGCGCTCGGGTCCAGAAGAGGAGGAGGAGGAGGAGGAAGAGGGAGGCTTTTTCTCTCTCTTATTCACTCCATCCCGCTGCACATCCATGTCATCGAGTCTCGTTCGGTATTCCGGCGACGGCGCTCCGCACGCCACCGTGTCAGAGATGGCGGATGACGACTTCTCCCCCGACCCCTCCGTTCTTCTTCTCACCCACGCTGGCCGTTCACTCAAAACACCCTGTTTTTTTTTGTTTGTTTTTTTATCTCGATCACACAGAAGGAAGCTGCAAACTGGGTTTCAATTACAGGTCCGGTAACGCCGTCATGTTTTAAGGCGCAGATAGAATGCAAATGCGAAACTAATAACTAACCCGAAAAAAAATGTTTTCAGTCCTTCCAAGAGGCGTAAGGCAGATTTCATTTTATTAAACTATTTAGAAGGTTTCGACATCTACTCCCGCTGTTTATCTCCAGAGAGTTGAATCTCCATCTGACTGCGATGATGGATGGATGGATGGATAGATGGATAAAATACTCACCAATCCAAGCACAAAAAAAGCCTTTCCAATACTTATTCCAGAAGTGCATATTCCCTATTCACTGCATTCTTTTGCAGAATTTTAAAGTTCCTGAAGACGTTTTTTTCAATCACCCAGAGCCTCCTTCCAACCTTTTACGTTGTAAAAAAAAAAGGTAACCGACCGCCAGAAATGCGAAGCATTGTACATCTCCAGCTCTTTGCTGCTCTACAGCTCTGTCTTTTTGTCCAGCAGTGAAAAAAGGAAGGAATCCCTCGGCCCGCCGCCCTCCCATTTCAAACGTGGAGGGCGAAGAATAGCGGCGGCGTGGCGGTGGTGTAGATTGGCGAGGCACAGAAAAGGAGAGAAAAAAATGAAGGGATGATTGTGCGGAAATAGCCTGGAGGCTTTTCTGAGTCGGAAGTGGCCGCCAAAGAAACGGGGCAAATCATTTACACCACCAAGTACACACACACACACACACACACACACCAATACGGTTGATTTGCACCGTCACGCTTGCAGGCCTTGTCTAACTCGCAGTGATGCTGGTAAACACACATGAGTTGTGTTAATGCATGAGACAGTGTCTCCGCAGTAACCCGGGACGGCGGCGGCGGCGGCTGTCAGGAGCGACAAACATCATTTGTTGGCGGAACTGAAGAAATTGGGCAAAAGTGTCTTATTTGGCGGCGTAATGTGAGCTCAGCCCCCCGAGGGGGGCGTCGCCCTCGTTTCTTAAAGCGACAAACGCCGCAGCCCATCCACGGGAGGGCAAGGCGGACGGTGTTGAGGGGTGTTCGGGGGCGGAGCCTCTGTGACGTTCCGGGCACAATGGGCCGGCGCCAGGCCTCGGCCGCCCTGCGCGGCGGCGGCGGCGGCTGCTGCGCCCGTCCGCCTCCATCAGGTTCGTGGTTGGCCGGATGCGCTGCAGCGGCGGCTGATCTCGCACAGCGAGCGGCGCCGCGACTCACAAACAATCAGCGGCGGCGCCGTCAGAGCTGCTGCTCCTGCTCTTATTTATTTGTTCATTTCTGATTCTTTGTCCCTCGGCCACTTCGCCAGATCTGAGTAACGCGGGAGAGCTTTGAATTTACTCCTGTTTTATTGTTGTTCCGATGTAAAGATTAATGTGTAATTTTGAATGCTTTGCTTTTGACTCTTTATCCACTTTATCGTCATGGGGCGGCAGGTTTCCTCATTGTTTTTTTCACCACAATTACAACGAAGAAGCTGTTAGAATATGGCCTCTACTTATTGATGCTTTTTTCATGTGTGGATATGACAAATAAGGCACTTTGTAAAATTGATTTATCTGACAAGTTTGTTTCACATTGCCAAATTTAAATTTTAAGTAGAAATTTAACTTGTACTCACTGTCACTAAGTGGCTGCTGACCAGATGCAGGAAGAATTCACAACCTCATAGTCTTTAAATCTACAGAAGATTTTTTCAAATTCAGATTTGATCGATTTGCTTTGTCTTCAGCTAAAGCGCCACTGCGTTTGGAAGAAAATCACTATCATCAGAAGCATCAGAAGTGTCTTAGCTGAGCCAAATAGGCAAAAAGCGAACAAACAACCCCCCCCACAATTAAGAACAACAAGCTTATCAGGAATCACCTGGAAAAAAGATCTGATTTGGTCAAACAGTGCAGCAGGACAATTATTTAAAGAGCTTCAGTTGGTTCTCAGTTGTTTGCAGCCGAAAGCTCTGCTGAGGACGGACGGACGGACGGACGGAGGGGCGAGTGTGATTAGAGGGGGAGAGCGAGGAGGTAAACAAACCTGTCAGAAGTGTCATTATCTGACGGCGCCGCACCTCAGGAGACTCCGCCTCCTCCCTCCCTTAACAAGAGAGTGCTATTGATTTGAATAACTGTGGAGCCGCCGCCTAATTGGCCACGTCAGCCGCCATCCGTCTCTCATCCGTCAATCGTGGCCTCGGGAGGGGGAGGGTCGGGGTGGGGGGGTTGCTTTGCCGACATTCTTTTGCGTGACTTATGGAGAAATTCATTGAAGGGGCAGTTTGTCACTCAAGGGCGTCGGGAGAGACGGGAGGCTCGGACTGGTCCCCGAGGAGGAGGAGGAGGAGGAGGAGGAGGAGGAGGAGGATCGATAGTTTCTCTTTCAATGAGAGGTGAACGTTGTGTCTTCAGGGAGGGAGAGAAGGGGGGAGGGGTCACACTGTCACCTGTGGCTCAGAGAATTGCCCCCCCCCATTTGCAAGAAGAAGCATCTCCGCCTCTTAAATCAGAGCTTTACCTTCGCCGGTGTGACGACGGTGAATGACGGCTTAATGATGACGGGGAAAACAAACAACAGCGCAGCTCATAAATTATCTCCCACTCTCTCGAAAACACACTCACACTCAGACAAACACACACACACACACACAAAGACACAGAAAGAAGTGGAGGAGTGTTATTCTCTCTGATGGAGACCTATTTGACATGTGAAGGTCAACACGAATTGGAAATCAGCGCTGCTCCAGAGCTGCCACTAACTTGCTTGTTTGCTTATTAAAAAAAAAAGACAGAAAAAAAAGAAAAAAAAAGAAATTGGGAAGTTGCGGTCAAACTCACAATTGCACACGCCAGTGCGAGTCCAGGGTCCGTCCGTCAGTCCGTCCGTCAATCGACCTTCAGCCATCAGTGTGCCGCCGGGTCAGGTAGCATGAAAACACTCATCAGTCAGTGAACTTCAAACTTCAAGTCTGACTTTCAGGGATCTTCACGTAAAACAATGTACAGCCAATGAGTATATTGTTGATAAATTCATACATTTAAATGCGACGCCTTATCAATATTACCGTGATGACAACACTGCCAGTGATTCTCAGTCACTGTTGGATGACGCACCGCGAAAGGATGAACGTTCCCTTTTTATTTTGAAGAATAAGAGCTGACGAAGGAGGCGAACGAGGTGAGGGAGGTTTTTGTTCACCTTCTCTGCAGCCTTTTGTTGCTCTCCTACGCGCCCATCGACCTACACATAGGAGACAATGACGGCCAGTTATGTACATTATGAATCCACCCTTTGTCTGCGTTTTTTTTTTCTTTCTCCTCCTTGAAAGGCTGTCAGAGAGAAATAAAGCCATCGTCGAAGACGCCATCTTAAAGAAAGAAAGAAGAACATTTTATGGAGAGACTTGAGGAGAGAACCCAGGGACAGAAGTTGCAAAGGCAGCCAAAGTGATGTCACGTGTCTCTGCTGGATTACTTTCAAGCTCGGAGGTGAAACATGTCCTTAATTCGGAGGGAGTGTACGGACACAGCGTGGAGTAGGAGGGTGGAGGAGGGATGGACGGAGGAGTGGGAGGGTGTCGGGGGGGCAGGGGGTATGTCAGCACACGTCTATATATATATATATATATATATATATATATATACATATACATACATATGAAATATAAATTGCTGGAGGCCTGGACTCACAGAACAGATCCACGCCTGTCAAGGCTCCAGCTGATTGGGAAGGAAATGTAGTCACTGCTCAGAGCCGTAATACACAGTAACACACATCGCAACACACATCGCAACACACATTGTACCACACACCTTATGTTGAAACAGACGACTATGCAGATTTAAAAGGTGGCGCTTTTGCTACGCTTGTTTTCAGTTTTTTGTTTTTTTGTTTTCTTTACAATGAATTTTCTGGGGTTTGCTGCCAACGAGGTCCAGACTAACTGAGGAGGCACCGACTCCTCCTGGTGTTCAGAAGGACAGTGCGTAGTGGATCTGAAAATGTTCTGCTTTTATGACTGTCTGATTTAGCTTTTATGCTAAAACAAACAAAACATAAAGAAGAGCTTGAGTGAAGGGTGAATTAAACAATCTTCAGTCCCCGCTGATCACTGCGACTCCTTCCACTGCTCAGAAGTGGCTCATCCGTCTGCGCAGCCTCCAGCAGAGAGCATTTTCCATTCGTCTAAAAATTCCAATGTACACCAAAGCCACCAACTTCCTTCCTTTTTTCCTTTCTTGTTTTCATTGTAAATAAAAGGAAATTAAACAGTGCCAGGATCTTCTGGTCGGACCTTCTTGTTGTTGACTTTGACTTTGGCCGGAGTTTCACTTCACAAACACGGCAAACAGCAGCCACTACTGCAGCGGACTGCCGGGAAGCTCCTGGAGCCGCTTACACAAGTCTGATTGGAGCGCCGGAGCGCGACGGTTAGCCGCCATTCACCTTCCAAGTTTTTTTGTTTTTTTTTCCCCTCTTCTCTCCAAATGCTTTTGTAGCGGGCTCTCCACCAGACGGATACCAGGGCCAATCCGAGAAGGATTCGGGAGCGGATCCATCTGGCGGGCGGGAGGCCGGCCGATGGCCGCGTCCCCACCGCCTGCAGGCGTTTGATCAGCGCTTGGATAAGACGTTGTTTGTCATTCCGAAACAAATGTGCACTCAGCGTTCCCCGCTCGCACCATCACTCTCCGTTTTTCCAGCACATTAACGACAGACGGACTCCGTAATGGCAAAACGCACATCCCATAGATTCATATTGGTAATTCTATAAGCGTCCGGTCTTTGCACATCATTGATTGGCCGGGAGCCCGATCCGTCACGTCAGCCGGACAGGTTTCCCTGCAAGGTGCAGCAGGATGCAATATCTGAGGGAGGGTGTGGAGGGCGGGGGGTCTCCTGGCACGCCCCCCTCCCCTGCAGGCAGGTAGTTGGCTGTGGCTCCCATTAACATAGAGGTTGCTGATGGCACCGTATCCAGTGTTGCAGCTCGCAGCACCTAGAATTAATCACTGGGGGGATAAAAGATTGTCCAATTTGTTATCACTCACCACTTCCCCCCCCCCCCACCCTTCTCTCTGATTGCCTTCCTTGTGTTTTCATCAGGACACTTTTTTTTTTTTTTATCGCAGTAATTCGGCAGCGTTTCCCCGGTAGGGTCAGCAGCAACTGTCAGCACCTTCGTGCCGAGCAGCAAATTATGTCCCGGAGCCTCTGGAGCTGCTGTGGCTGTTTTTTTATTTTTTTATTTTTTTATTTTTTGCTATGTTTTGCTGTTATCTGGCACATGATTAACTGGGAGGACTGGAGAGGCACTCTGTTGTGTACTTGAGTCAGTAGTTTTTTTTTTGTTTTTTTTTCTTCCTCTAAAAGGGCCGGCCACCTCGAGGAAGACGGATAACTGGAGCCTTAACTAAGCTGTGCAGGCAGGAACTGGGTCTAATGAAATGATGCTGGTGATTGATTGACGTTGACGTTTAAGTGTTTTTTTTACTGAAGTTTTCAGGCAGCAACATCCGGACTGGACGAGGCCCATTTGCCTCCCAGATGTTGTAAAAAATATATTTTCTGATGGTTTTTTTTGTTTTTTTTGGCGGGGTAAGGCAGTGGCTCTTTAGCTTATTTTATTTTTTGGATTGTTTTTTTTTTTTTTTATGATTAATGAGTGACTCCAGCACATTTGCACATCCGCAGAGACAGTGATGGATGCTCAGCGACTGGCTCATCATGTGCCCATTTTCACATTTTTATTTTTCATCCCACCACTCTGGCGAAACGGCCTCGTGCCATTAATTCCCTAATGAACGGATCTCCAGGAAGAAGTTCAAAAAAAAGGAGCATATTTAGCCCTCTGTTTGCAGGCTTCTGCTGTAAGACAGAGAGAGGGGGAGCCGAGCGAGCAGCTGTTGGGGCTATGGGAGGGTTTTGTCGCCAACCTGGCAGAGGTATCAGTTGTGCCCTTTGTGACATCACAGATTGCATTTTGCTCCGACGTTTAAGTGTCCCAGTCTGTGAATTCAGCTGGATTTTAATTGGCTGCCAGTCGCTGCAGTTTTTCCATCATCTGTTTCTGTTGGCAGAACTTTTTTTCTGTCGTTTCGCTCGTTTCTGCTGTTGTTCAAAGATGTCCAGTGTGTCTGTCGGAGGCAGGAAACCATTAATGGCGGTTCTTCCTTTTTCACATCCCCTCCTCCCCCCCCCTCCCACCACCCTCCGCCCCCCTGGCCTCAACTTCCCTGACTCACTTACGTGGCAGAGCCCTCGTTTATCTCAGCAATCCAATAATTTCGACTTAGAGGCAACTGGGCAAAGGGGGGGTCGGGAGCGGTGGGGGGGCAGGGAGCGCGCAGGCAGAGCCAAAAGTGCTAGCGATAGTGGCTAATTAGCCACAGCTGCCGACGGGAGCGGCACTCTCGCCGGCTGCCAGAGGAGCCTCGGCAGAATTGTTATCAAATGCAATCGGAGACGACGACGAGTCATTTTTCACGGCATTAAGATCCACCAGGGGGCGGAGGGAGGGGGACGGGGGGTGGGATGCCCTGTGGAATGAGATGAGCGTGTGTGAGTCCTGGACGGGCTGCCGGAACAAAGGCAGCGAGGGGAGATACAGCGTCTTTGCAGGGACGCACGCTGGGTTTTGTTCTGAAGGAACCGGCCGGGACCTTTAGGCGAAAGACGGCCGCAGCAAAGAAAACCCAGAGGAAGCAGCGAAGACGACGACGGCGGTCGGCTGCAGCATCACTCACCTCCTGCCCTCAGCAGGAGGCTGAAATAAATGAGTAGTTGAGGTGACGGAGTGGACATCATGCAGCAGCGACAAGGCCGTTTTATTCAGAGGCGGAGAATGGCAGGACTTCTCTTCCTTTGACACTGCTGGATGTTTAACAGGTGGCTGTCTGGAATCTATGCATGGTGTGGCGGCCGCTTGCTTGTGACTGACGGTAGACAGTGTGTGTGTGTGTGTGTGTGTGTTTGCTTCACCCAGGTATTGTCCCTGGCGCTGGCTCTCGGTCTAGCAAGGCCGGCAGCAGCTGCAGAGTGTCAGCAGATGTGAATTGTCGAGCGTTGTTTGGTTCATTAGCTGCTCTTCCACTTGCACCAAACACAGCTGTCGCCCGGCCCACAGAGCAAAGGCGACGGAGTGTGTGTGTGTGTGTGTGTGTGTGTGTGTGTGTGCATACTTTCTTAAATTTTTGATGTACAGACCTAAAAAGAAGGATCTCCGCGGGATGTCGAATCTCACATTTTTTCTTCTTTGCTTTGCTTCGGTGTTTCTCTGCCAACTAACCGGCTCGAGTGTTCGCAGCAACGTTGATGCTTCCGTTGTTGTTGTTTTGTTTCTCCGTCTGTCAGCAGCAGACCCTCTCAGAGAACGACTAACCTTCTTTCTTTGCACGTTGGAGTCATAAGTCACATTTTAATGTATTTTTCTTTTTACCACAAGTTCATAGTTTGTGCAAATTATCCTGCAATGCGAGGTGGTAAAATAATAATAATTACCTTGAACTAAAGAACAGAATGTTGTTCACCGCTGGCATTGTGCAACACTTTGGTTCTGAATATGAACATAACAATCTACAGGTGGATGTTTTCAACAATCTGGCAGAGACGTTGTTGCCTTTTCTTACTCCGTTCTTTGGTTGTTTGTTTTTTTTGGTTGCCTTTTCATTATTAAAATCCAGCAAATGAACTGTTCGTGTTTTTTGTTTCATGTGAAAAATGCAATTGTCTGATGAATTGCTGAAAGATGTTTCACAACTTTTTCTTCTATTGTTTTTGTCACGGTTCCAATTTTTGAGCCTAATTTGTTTCTGTGTCCGTGTTTATTAATACATTTCAGTTTTCAGAGTCACTTGATTTTCGAGAAAAAGCTCTTTGCGTTTCACAGCTTCCCGCTGTGAATTCATTTATTGAATTTATTGAACGTATTTCTGCTCTGGACCGGAACTCTCAGACTGGCGCTGCACCTTTGGTCACGTGACTCTAATTAAAAAGCACCGTCGCGTTCGAACTGCATATTTCAACGCACAACATTGTTTTACCTTCCCTCCACTGCCGTCCTTTATTTTCCCCGGTGTTGTTTACCCTGCCGTCAGTCCTCCTATTGTTCCCGCCGTCCGGGGGCTTGTTTTTTTCTCCACACAATATGCATGCAGATTGCTCTACCCCCTCGAATAAATATTTATTCCGTGCCAAGGTCTGTTGTAATTAACAGGAAGGCGGCTGGAGAAATTCTATTATCCCTCTCCCTCGGAGTCCCCAGCCGCTCGCCGACTCTCAGGTCAGCTGGTCCAGTCAGGGAGACGTCTCGCTCGCACACAAGCTGTGTGTCTGTGAGGAGACGCGTGCTCATGAATATGTGTGTGTTTCTGTACTCTGTGTGTGTGTGTGTGTGTGTGTGTGTGTGTGTGTGTGTGTGTGTGTGTGTGTGGTGTGTGTGGGTGGGTGGGGAAATGCAGGCAGGAGTGGCGGCGGTAGCAGCGGTGCACAAAATCAAGAGTCAACAAATGTTATGAGTGCATTAGGGGGCAGTATTTTCTCCTGGAGGTTGCTAATGTGACGGTAAATTGTTGTTGCTTTCAGAAGAAGAAGAAGAAGAAGAAGAAGAAGCGCTGAGTGTGCAGTGTATAACTGGATTAGCACCATTAGGCTGCCCGGCTGTGTCGGTTGGTTACCGAGCCGTCGACCTGTCAGCCCTAGCAACAACACCGCCGTTCCCTGAAAAACGGACCAACGGCTTTAAGAGTTGGTGCAACTTTTTCGGAACATCGCCCCCAAGGGGTTTGGAGGTGGGGGTGCAATCTGAACTGCAGACCCTTCCTGCAACTTTGAAAATGTTGCACCGCACGCGCACAAACGGAGAGGGATGAAGCTCGGAGCTCGGCCGCTCGGTTTTCCCAATTGTGCGAGGGGTGGGGAGCGGAGGGGGGCGGGGTGGGGGGCGGAGGGGGGCGGAGGGGCATTTTAAACGGCGACTGACTGGCCCAGAGCGCGGTCGGCTGAAATCCCTCCAGCCTCATTAGCCGCGGAGGCACAAAATGTTTACGAGGCGTCCTCGGCAGCCGGTGACAGCCGCTAAAGAGCCATCGAGTGCGGAGAGCGGCGACAGGGTGGATCGGCGCGGTGGCCACAGAAGGGGGCGCCGCAAGGGTGTTTACCCCCCCAACCTGCCGAGCTTGCACATGCTCACACACACACACACACAAGCACGACATCTTAATAAGCTCAGCGCCGTGATACGTTCCTGAACGGAGTCTCTGAGGAGGGCCGTGCGCCTCTAATTGGGATTTTTTTCCTCCTCCAGCATCATCGTACCGTTACGTTATTGTTGTATGAAGTTATATTCCTCTCCCCAAGTACTTGGCTGAGGGTTGCCCAGCCATGACACCTTGTTTTTTTTTTTCCTCTCTCTCTCTTTTTCTTTATCTCCTTCTGGCAAGTTCACTTAATTCCCTCTGCAGCAATGCTGCTCTTGTCAAAGTTTGGATGACATCATCCTCTAAGCGGGCGCCAAGTTAAGACTTCTGTTGTTTTTCCGCTTTGACACTTTGTCCGCGTGCGTGTTTTTCCCAGAGCATCATTTTCACATTGACATTTAGCAACAACTTTTAGGATTGTCCATGCTGAAACGTGCGACCCAGATACCACAGAAGCAACATTTGTCTTTTGTTTCTTTCTCGAGCTAGCTGGTTGGCTAACGGGGAGAAGCCAGAAATTCAGGAACTCCGAAAAAAAAAAATGAACTCTGACCTCTGAATCGTGTTTGGTTGGCGGACCAGGGTGAGTCGCTGTCACGTTCTAAACCAGACCAGTATACAGTGATTTCACCAGCAATGTTCCGTCCTTCACCTTCACAATCATACATCAGCAACAAGAGTTGCTAGAAATAAGCACATTGGAATATATATATAAAAAAAACTAAAAAAAACAAACAAGTTTTTGTGACCTAAAACTCGGTTTGCATGAGGACAAAAGGCCAAAATAGGAAGAGAAATACATGTCTTTTAAAGGTCCCATTATATGCAAAACAATCACTTTTTTTTCCTCTTTTTTTAGACGCACCACCATCCACAGGATTATACATTATTCACATACTCTCACTTTTGAGTTTTTAACGCTAATAGAGCAAAAAAAGAGCACTAAAGGTCCTGTGTTATGCAAATGAACTCCACTCGCGTTTTTAAACATTAGTGCGTCTCCACATCCTGACTGAACTCGCTGCAAGTGTGAAAAGTCCATCCTGGTTCTTTTCCACCCTCTGACTTGTTTTGCTAAGAGATGCAGTTCTAGTAAAAGAGCCCCTGTTTGATGTCACAAGGGGCACCAACATCTCTCCTGCCCAGTCGGGTGCTGACTCCGCCCTGTGAAGCCATTTTTGTTTTTGTCCCTTGTCGGACCATGAGGAAGGTCCAACGGGTTTTAGCAGGAGGCTGCAAACACCTGGCTAAACGGGCTGCCGGCCTCCATAGGTCTGGAGAGGCTTTAGGAGGACAATTTTTTCACATTCTCCAGATTCCCTCTACATTCGGTCAATGAAACATGAGTCCATCAGTTGTAAACGGTTGTGTGACCTTCTCCTGAAATAATAACACTTCCAGCATGCTGCCGTTTGCCGTCTCCCTGTTGCTCGGACTATGCTTGTGTGTGTGTGTGTGTGTCGGAATAAGACCTTGTGTTGCACGAACACTTTCCCAGTTTTTTCCTTTTCCTTGTTGTTGTCCCTGCTGGATGGCGGTTCTCTGCTGGTGCCGGCAGGCAGCGTTCAAGTGTTGATGACACGTGCCAGCGCTGGCACCGCCGCCCGCCGCCGCCGCCTGAGCGCCACTTTGATGTTTTCACTCACACAGTGTGTTTGCTTCCCGTTTGTGGCGGATTCACCTGGCGAGTCTGCGGCGCCGCCATATCGCCGTGGCAACCCGGTCCGAACGGGACGGGGAGCCAAACCAAGCAACCGAACCAAAAAAAAGAAAGAAAACTACACATGACAGCGTTGATATTGTTGCAAATGGCGCCTCACCTTCCAAGGCAGCGGCGGTGCGGGAGTTGGATGCAGCGGTGGTGGTGGTGGTGGTGAGAGTGGGGCCGGGGGGGCTGTTGGGGCGGCATGAGCTGCCAGCAAATCCATTAATTAAGCATGCTAATGGTTTTAATTGTAGCTGGTGGCGAACCCAGCTGCTGAGGTAAATGCTAGGTTTAGCACGCCGGTTGTCAGCTCTCGCCCTCATGTGTGTGTTTCTATGTGTGTGTGTGTGCGTGTGTGTGTGAAGTACAGGCGCATGATTCTTTTCCCTTAATGCACCAGTGAGGAGAGAGAGAGAGAGAGAGAGAGAGAGAGAGAGAGAGAGAGAGAGAGAGAGAGAGAGAGAGAGAGAGAGAGATTACCCAGCTGCAGAGTGGGAAGCAGATGAGAGAGCAGCGACTGGAAAGTCGAGCGGGAAAAAAGGTGGCCAGTTTTTGTGGTTTGTTTTGTTTTTTTTTGTTTTTTAAATCTGGTTTTCCTCCTCCACCTCCCCCTCACCCATCCTCCTCCTCCTCCTCCTCCTCCTCCTCCTCCATCACTGCTGCCTGCTCGAGGCTTCATTTCTGCAGTTGCCCTGGGCAAAATATCCCGGCATCACCCCAGGATTTGGGTGCAGCCACTGGGCTAATATCAGGTTAATGCCCAGCTGCCCTCCAACCCCCCCCACCCTCCCAACCCCTGTGGTTACAGAAGGTGAGTGGTTGGCGCCGCCTCAAACAGGTGCCGGCCCGATAATCCTCGCCCTCCAATGGCCTCTCGGGCTCTCACACCTGCTGGCAGTCACGTTTTCTTCTTGATTCGCAAGACTGGACGGAGAGATTTGGTGTCTTGTGCACAAACTCTGACTTGGTATATTTGAATTTAAAAAAAAAAAAAAAAAAAATCTGTTCTACAGGAACTGACAGTTATCAGGGCACGGTGGAGATTATTATAGCCTTTCCCGTTGAGTTGAGAGTCCATTTATAGTGCAGGAGAGCTCCGAGGTTCGTATTGTGTGTGTGTGTGTGTGTGTGTGTGTGTGTGTGTATGTGTGTGTGTGTGTGTGTGAGAAAGACAAAGAGAAAGAGATTTTTTGGTCGTGTCCTCTTCAGTCTTCCCCTCTCACACTCTTCCTAGTTCAATTTAGGTCGGCGTGGATCCTGGATCCAGAGTCTGTGTGTGTGTGTGTGTGGGTGTGTGTGTGAAAAAAAAAAAAAAAAAAAAAACATGCAATACTTTAGTTTGACACCCTCAAGGGAAAAACTGAATTTTGCTATGTGCAGAACAAGTGCTTGCAGCCAATCATGTTCATGGATGTGAAAGCTCTCTTCCTTCGGACACCGTCGGTAAACAGTGACTAGCAGCACACGGACTGGGCTCGATGCTAACGACAGCGTAGCCTTCTCTGCATGCAGTGTTCCGGACTTACTTGACGACTGGTTTTGTCTGCTGCATCCTGCAGTTCTGTTGACGACCTGCAGGGGGCTGCTTTGTTTTGGTGGACTCGTTGAGATATTTCCAGAATCTTTCCAATCCATCCATCAAGTGTGGGCAGGACTGGGTCGAGTCTCTCAAAGAGGTTTTATTCATGCTCATGTTGCCTCATTCTAACCGAGAACCCGAACCGAAAGGATTCAGAGCTGTTGGAACTTTGAAAACGCTTCCTGCCGGGAGCCCGGACGTCCTTCCACAAAACTCACCACACCTGAGGCGTTTCCCTATAAACGTGAGAGGCGATTTCACTCCCACTGAGCCGCGCCGTCTCTCCCACACGGCCTGCTGGCATCTCGTGGGCTGTTTTGAAAACTCGCAGTAACTCGCTCCCAGCTGCCTTCCTCGCCGAGCCTCAGAATTTGGCTGAGGAGATTTCACCTCCTCCGATCTCTGCCGCTCTTCACCCCCACTTCACTTGTCCGTAATATAGAAAGTGTTTTGGTTCTCCACGTGGGGCCGAGTGGTGCACACGGACATGGATTCCGTCGGAAGTTGTGGATTTTCAATTTTGCGTTCAAGTTTGAAAGAGAAAGTGAAGAGAAAACGTGATTAAAGCGTCTTTCTTTACTCTCTCCAAACGCATCCGGCCAAAGATGAAACCGTTTTGTTAGCTAACTGCTAACTGTGTTTTTTCCCCTCTCCACCAACACATTTGCTTTGCACGAAAAGACAAGAACTCAAACAGTAATCTCCTCCGCCTCTATCAGACTGCAATTACGACCATCCCCCAAACAGTTGATTGCTTTGTTGCTTGTTTGGTTTTGTATGAAGAAAAAAAAATGAGAAAAAAAAAAACACTATCCGAAACCCGCTGAGCTGGAGTCCCATTTTCTTCAGAAAACACACAGAGTTCTTGTTGACAGCCTGAGAACAGGCAGTCCTGCTCCCACCGTCCATCCCACCGGCGACCACCGTCAGCCTTCCACTTCCTCCTTTCATTGCGTTTTAAAGTTCAACACTGGCCAGTGTACAATTCTTTTTTTCTTCAATTTAATAACGCAGCAGACACACTGTGTGCTCCCCGGTGTGTCTCTGCTTGGGGACGCCCAGACGGTTTCTTCCCCTCGGCTTTCTCAGCGTTACGTTCCACTTCTTAGCTCATTGTCGTGGCGAGAAGAGAAAGAAAAAAAGAAAAAAAACGCTCAAAACGCTCAAATTGAAATGTAAATGAAATCCCCCCGTCGGGTCTTTTGCCGAACGATCACAATGCACGTGCCTGTTTTTTTTTTTTTCTCTCTCTCTCTCTGCCCGTCGTCGTCCCATTGTGTCGCCGCTCGCTTATGCAAAGACGAGCAAAATAATGAAATCAGGCGGCAAACGCTGCCTTTTGTTGCCGGGAGAAACCTGCCACACCGGAGCGTCGGCTCGTCACCAAGCTGTCGCACGTGGACGTCTGAGGAGGAAGGGAGAGGAGGGGGGTGAGGGGAGGTGGGAAGAGGGGAGGAATGGGGGGGGGGGCAAAAAAGATTAAACTTCAGCGACTTCAGTGATGTCACAGATAGCGGCCGCTTGATGGACGAGGACGAGGAAGGTTGTGAGTGTTTACGGAGCAGCGAGGCCACGTGTGTCTGGAGGCTTTGCCACCTGGCAGGGATGGAGAGATAGCGGCCGAGTTCTCACACACACGCACACACACACACACAGGCGCTCGCCACGTCCTTCCTCCGTCGCCTCGCCGGCCTGTTGGACTCTAATCCTGTTTTATCTCTGGGCTCTGTGAGCCGCCTCCTTGGCGCGGCGACACGTGTGCGAGCGTCTGTACGTGCCGCCGCCGCCATCGCGTCTGTTATTTTTTTTTCCTCCACTGCCTGTGATGAAAATGTCAGTAGGAGCTGATTAGCCACCCCCCACCCCCTGCTCCCCTCCTCCCAGGAGACGAGGGCCTCGCCCCGGGCAGCAGAGTGACGGATGCAGACCCACATCTTTACTGTTATGGGAGTCCAACACTTTTGAATATTTCTTTTTTTTTTCCTCGTCTCCCACTTTGTGACCCCCGCCACCCCCCACTCCCGCCCCCGGGGACGTCTCTGCCGATGCTCAGTGCAAGAAGGAGTGGTGCGAAAAAAATACCCGCGTGAACTCGTGACCTCGCCTGCCCTAACCGACAGGGGCTTTGTGCGCTAAGAGGGTCTCGCAGGTCCTGGGAGCGGCGGCGCTGTGAGATCACAATCAGTTGTGTTTTTCTGTTTGTTTGTTTGTTTGTTCATTCTTGGCTTTGGAAAAAAGCTTCTGATACGTCGGATCGGCCAGCGGGGGTAATCCAGCCTCGTTTAAAAACAAAAAAAACTGCCGGAGCTTGTATGGAGCAGCCGGGGCGACGTGGTTGGACACTCTGAAGAGCAGGGGAAGGGTTGGGGGCGGGGGGAGGGGCTGTGTGGGTGAGCGATGACATCACTGCCGGAAAGAAGGTGGAAGCTTTTCAGATCGCTAACCGGCAATTTCCTTTCAGCAGCTGCGCTCCGCATTTTTTCACGCCACATTTTTCACATTTTTTTTCTGCTGCGAGAGAGAAAAAATAGTTACGAAAAAAAAAAGAAGAGAAAAGATCACTTGAGCAGAATATAAACTTCTTCTCACTTCCTCTCACAACCCCCCACCTCCCCTTCAGCCAGCAGCAATCTCCATGAGTAGAAATTAAAAGGGGAGAGTTACGAGCAAAACGAGGTTGTTTGGGATTTTCTTTTTTCATTTTATATTATTTTTTTGCTTCCCAGCCTGCCGCCGGTCCATCGATCTGAGCCATTACTCCTTCTGACACGTGGTTCCGTGTGACTAGATGGCCGGCAGGCTGGACGGCTGAGACAAGGAACCGGGGCAGCAGATACAAATGACCCTCCTCAGGCGGCGCTTTTCATTGGGCAGGAGGCGCGGGCGGCACGTCAAAGGTTCACTCAGGTCACCTTGTATATATATATATATATATATATATATATATATATATATAGATATACCATATCTATATATATATGGAAAAAAGTCTCTGGAACACGTCCGCTGGGTACAAAGAGACTTGCGGTTAAACTGGGGTCTCCAGCTACACAGGAATTTGGTCATTACAAGGCTACATCTGCCGCCCGTCGCTCTGTTTTTGATTTTCTTTTTTCTTTTTTTTTCGCTGTTGGGATTTTTTTTTTTTTTTTTCAACTCGCGCACCCCTCTTCGTCTTGCAACTTGGTAATGGCGCGAGGAGCACACGGCCCCACTCGCCGAAGCCCTCCATGTGAAAACATGAAATAATTGCTGGGAAAACGTCTTTCATCCTGGCGGCTGCGGCTCCCGTGTGGAATGAGATAAATAAATAAAGGCAACAGGTCGGGCCCATTAGAGGAGGAAATGTTGCCTCGGAAATTCAGAATTTTTTTTTTTGCCGTGTTTGCTACTGAGGTTGTTTACACAGCGGCGCTGTGAGCGGTATTACTGATAAGGTTAGCATACCTGAGCCGTGGAGGCGAGGGGAGGCCGGGGGGTGGGGGGCGGAGGGATGGAGGGACGTGCACCATTAGCTGGCGGACGCAAATAAATAAATAAGTATCACTCCCGTGTATGAAGAGCGCGGCTGAGTGTGAGCAACAGATGGCGCCGACGAGAGCGGCAGGTTTTGGAAGCTGTGGCTGCAGCACCTCCCAAAAAAAAGAGAGAAAATACAATTTGCCAATCTGCTTTTTTCTGTACATCCACAAAAGGTCGTTTCATAGGGAGAGGCCGTGGAGGGCACTGAGGCCAGAGAGAGAGAGAGAGAGAGAGAGAGAGAGAGAGAGAGAGAGAGAGAGAGAGAGAGAGAGAGAGAGAGAGAGAGAGAGAGAGAGAGAGAGATTTGGTGTTTTGTGTTTTGAAACTGTAGAATGAAAGTTAGGACTTAACAAACAGCTACGGTGATATAAAGGTGGTCTACGACGCCGTTGGTCGCTCTAGAAACGGATCCAGAGAGTTTCCAAGGTTTTACTTCCTGTCCCCCCCCCAAGAAACCGAGAGAAGCTCTGGTGAACGACGAGGCTGCCGGACCCCCACCCCACTCCCCTCACCCTCCAACCCCCTCCATCTTCCCCTCCGATCCATATCTGACCTCCCCGTGATGATATTAGCAGAAAAAGCCAACATTAGCCCGGCTCGCCGCTCGCTGACAGCGGGTTATTACTGCCGATCAAAGTTGATTACAGGGAGACAAAAGCTTTCGCCGCGGCGTCTCGTCGGCCCACTCGGTGGTGGCCGTCAGCCCTCGCGTCACTTAAGCTTTCATCATCACAGCCAATCCCCTCCCCCCCCACCCCCCTCTTTCCTCACCCCATGCGCGAGGGACCTCACCCGTGATTTTCTCTCGCTCTCGGCCCATTAGACGAAGCGTGCGACGACGACGGCCGCCCGCATCGTCCGCTCGCACATCCATTAAGGCTTCGACGTTGATGCGAACGCGGCTGAACTCGGCCTGGTTTGGACTCCGATGGCGGCGTAACTTCCAGCTGTCAAGAAGCCCACCTGTGTGTGTGTGTGTGTGAGGGTTGGGGGGGGTTGAATACACGCACCAGGGTGAGGTGGAGCTGAAGGGGGTCGGGAGGGCGGAGGCGACGGGGGAGGTTTTTTTTTTTTTTTAAATCCGCCGTGTCGCCACTTAAATCCCACTCACTTCGTTTAACCTGCTTTTGTTTAATTAACCTCAGATTTCAAAGCTAATTAGGTTCAGGTATTAAAGACAGATTGTTTTTTTTTATACCCCCCCTCCCCACCCTCCTCTTCACCCCTTCTCCTCACCATCTACCTCGCCCCCTCTCGCCCCCCCGGCTGCCGGCACAAGTGCGGACGTGGTCTCGCTTTGGTTGGATGAGATCTGATCTGGCGTCAGATTGAGGCTGCGGGGAAGATGAGATTTGGTGACAAGGACTCAGCAAAGCTGCGTGTGTGTGTGTGTGTGTGTGTGCGTGCAGTGTGAAGCTTTAACCGTTGTGACAATCCCATTGTGATGATGTTTTTTGGGTTTTTGTGCGCCAGCTGACATTCATCATACCTTTTGCGACGCAGCTGCCACAATGAAAATTATCACGCTGCAGAACAATACAGAGCCGAGCACAGCGAGAACTTCTTTTCAAAGCGACCAAGGCCTTCCGAGCTGTTTTTCTCACCGCTTGTAGCGGCGGCTCCTTGAAAAGACAATTCCTAATCCAATTTGACAGCTTGTTGTTTCACTCGGTTTTTTTTTTTCTTTTCCTGCTATTCAGCCGCACAATTTGCACAGAGCTACTTCAGCCAGAAGCCACTTTAGGCAAATTAACTTATATGCGCTGCAGGCTGGAGTTTAGCGCGATGGTCTAACTCGGCAAACTAACGGGATAATTGACTCAAAATGTCCGATTTCCTGGCTGCTCAGGCTCTGCCGACGTTCACACCGACTGGAAGATTCAGTTTTGGAAACTACCGGCACTGTGACTTCCTTGATTAGGGGGCGCCTTCTCTTGAGCATCACACAAGGTGTGCAGGGATGCAACAACCCTGGGAGTCGAAAGCAAGTTTTGCAACAGAGAGGAGACGCCCTGATTGTGTCACATTCTTGTGATGAAAAGTCCACAATACCAGAGTGTCATCTGTGCGGTAGATGAATTTCCTGGATGAACCGCCTGAGCCTCCAGTCTGCGGCAGGATAAAGGCCACTAATCAAGTCAGAGACGCCGTGCATGAGATGTGTGTTGGTGGGAAAAGATCATCCAGTTTTATCAGATTTATTCAAATGAAGCCTGCCTTGGCACTTCCTGTTGTGATGCCACGGCCGATTTGCCTTTTTCCCTCAGAACAGAAACTCACTGAAATGCACATCAGCACTCAGTGTTGTCGTCGTTGCTTTTAATTATTATTATTATTCTTTTCTAATAAGCGCCCTACAGCAGCACAGCGGCACCGCGCTGGGCGGGATGATTGGCACCGCGACGCGCTGCTCGGTGACAGAGCGGCCACCGGGGGCGTCCTCCGCCCACCCGGAGCTGCCACGCCGTGTCTCATTAGCCTGATGAGGGCTCATTGACAAGCCCCACCCCCGCCTTCCCCCCCAAAAGCTGACCTCCTGCGGCCCCCCCGATCGATGCGCTGGGGCCGAGGTGTCGGCTAAAAGAACATCCGTCTTATCTGCTCGTTCGCTGCGGTGAAACGTGGAGGCGGCGGTCGCAGGGCCACTCGCCTGAGTGTAAACAACAGAGAAAATAAATAAAGAACGAGAAGAGCAAATTGGAGGCAGGAATTACGCCGCTCCGGTTTTAGCCGTCCCAGAGGGGCCCGGTGTTATTACCACCATCACTGCACCTGTTCGCGGCCGGGATAAGTGAAGCACGTCAAGTGGTTTTAAAGCATCCGTCCCTCCATCACTCCCTCTCTCCCTCCGTCCACCCCCCCCATCCATCCCTCCATCTATCCCTCCATCCTGGCCGCCGCTCCGTCCTCCACCGCCACTCGACGACAGAAAGCACCCTCTCGTGTTCGGCCCCTCGCCCGCAGGGTTCAAAGGTCACGCCGTCCTCGCTGATCCTCGGGCTAAAAGTGGCGACGCCCACCAGCGCAGCCGCTGCCGCCGATTCAGGGCCCTCGCTGTCTAATTTTGAGAATCATTTCCAGGGACCTCTCACAACACGCATGAGAGTGAAATCCGTTTGGTTGCGTAACTTTTTTTTTCATGATTATTTTGGTCCAAAGCTTGAAGGACTTCAGCCCGTCGTGCTCAGCGGCCATTCGAGCTGCATCGGCCCCAACGTGTGACCTCGCTCGCCACCTTTTTCTCGCCCCCGTGGCTGCAACCATTTATCAAACCTGGTTGCTTATTGATTTTTTTTTCCTTGTTTTTCCTTTTACTTTCCCGAGAGTGACAGAGACGTATGTATACCGGCACGGGATGTAAAAGAGATCTGCCTCAGAGATGTTTGTAGGTCTCCGACCGTGCAGATGCACTCGATTGCTTCTCATCAGAAACTTGGCCCCCCCACCCACCACCACCCAAAAAAGTTTACACATCAGTTGGTGGGAGTTCAGGCCTGCCCGTGTGCATTATACTGGCTGAAATAAAAATCAGTCTGTGAATCATTTAGTATGTTTCTCGGCCCGAGTTCCTTTTTTCTTCTTGCAGGGGAACTCCTTTGATTTTCTCGACTTTGCCTCCACTTCATCACAGCCGAACCTGCTGCTTCCCTCAAGAGCATAAAAAAAATCTCCCAAACTCCCCTGAAGACGAGAGATCCACGCTTTGCTTTTCTTTTCTTCTTTTTAAGTTTTTTATTTTTTTCATACGAGGTGTTTATATACTTTTTTTAAGTGTAGTTCGCTCGAATGCTGCAAAACAGAGAGCCACACATACGCACACAGACCTCCTGAATCCCTGAATAACTAAATAAATCATTGGGATTGACAAGACTCTGCAGTGATCTTGGCAACTGAGGAATATTTAGTATTAGGTGATTGTCAGTGTGGGGATGCTGAGGATGCTGAGGAGTTTCTTAGCCCGCCGCCGCTGCTACCGCTCAGCGGCTAAACCAACAACAATGAATAAAATTGCAAAAAAAAAAATTGCAGCTCGCATGCACTCACAAACTTAATGCGGCGCAGCAACAACAACAACAACAACAGCAGTGGAGGCGGCGGAGACACAATGCAGGGACTCTCATCCGGGGCCCCGGTATAATTAACTGGAGAGGCTGGAGTTTGGGGATTACCGCAGGAAGGGCGGTGAATTAAAGCTCAGCTAATGAGTTGAAGTTTCTTAATTTGTTCTCCCCCCTAATTCCAGAATGGATTAGCAGTAGCTTTAGTCGCCTCTTCCCACCGATTAGCGCGGCCCGGCTCGGTTTTAGCGCTCTAACCGCGGCGGGCGAGGAGGCGGGGCTGGAGGAGGGGAACTCGGCAGGGACATTTTCAGGGCTTACTAGTGTTTCGGCGGTCCGACGGTTAAGCTGATAAAGACGCTCACCTGCTGGGAGGAGGCGCCGCTGTCGCCGTCTGAATGTGAAACCTCCAGACGACGACTTTTCACATCTGACTCGAAAACAATGTCCTTTTTTGTCGATGTTTCCAATATTTTTGCTGCATCTGCACAGATTCGCTGCCGTTGTGCTCCTCCCCCCGGCAGCACCGGGGCTGCCGCTGCTGGACTTAAGACTGTCAATTAGGGTTAAAAGGCTCCGAGGGCGGCTGCAGAGCGGCTGAGCATGACGGCTGGACCTGGCACGGAACCTGATGCCTCATAATGAAAATTGACAGGGTCCGTGTTGTTTTTTTAATGTATTTCTTTCAAATTCTCCTGCAGCTTCTCGAAGGCCCCGTATTGAGCCGACGGGCGGCCCCGGAACCAGGCCGCAGGGCGGAGAAACGAAGCCCTCCGGCCATCATTTCTTCAATTAGGCCCCACTGAGTGCCAGTCAAAACAGAAGTCGATGGTTTACAAGGTCAAAATATTCAGAAAAGGCAGCAGGAAGCATCTGGCTGTGAATGAAACCTGTGCGGTCAGAGCTGTTGGTGCTGGCTTTGGTGTAGTGTGTGGTGGCATTGCAGCGTTTAGTCTGGACCCAGCGACACGTCTTTGTTCCTTCCCCTCCTCCCTGTGATGCCGTCGCCTTCTTCTTTTGCTGCTGAGGTAGAAAGTCCACGTACCGGTTTAGATCCCAGCCTGGCGGCTCCGTGTGGGATCAAAGGCAACGTGGCGGGTCAAATCTCAAATCAAACAACATCTGGCCTCTTTTTCTGCGGCGCCCAGAAACTGGGGCCTTACAATCGATATTAGCCGACTTCTCTTTCCAACAGAAGAGAACCGTTTTATTATATATTGGCTGAAATTAAACTTCAAAATCCTGGAATTGAATCTCCACGAGACTTTGTTTTACCATCAAGGAAAAGGGGGGCCAAAAAAAAACCGCCGGCGAGCAGTATTTTGGCTCTCGCACTGTCAAAACATCCAATAAAGAAGGTGAGAAGGTCCCGCAGCCAATTAGGGAGCAGTAAAAAGCGGCAAAGCTCAGGAGGCTCTGACGGTGGAACAGCTTCTCACCATCAAGCGCAAGAGTATTTTTAGCCTCCTGCCCCACAGTGCGTGCCTGTGTGTGTGTGTGTGTGTGTGTGTGTGCGCGTGTGTGCGTTTTTGCGTGAAAGGTGTGTGAATTTGCCCTCGCCGGGGAGAGAGAGTCACACCCGCACCGCCGTGTTGAATTCAGCTCTCGCTCAGGGTACGAAGTCAGAAGCGCTCTGGCTCTACAGCTGAACATGTGCACTCTCGTTAGGATCTCTTGTAACGTGCACCCTGTATGTGCGGCGAGGGGGTGGGGGGGTGAAAAAAAAAAAAACTGGGAGGAAATCTGCTCATCCCGAAGCCTCCAGCTGACAAACGAGTGTGTAGGTGCGGCGCGGCGTCCGCGGCCCGTCGCTCTGATTAGAGTGACGTCGGTGCCTCGTTTGTTTCAGGCGGACGCCTTTCATCAAGCGGAGCCCCATCGCCATGGCGACGGGACACATGACTCAGGACAGGAGCTGTGGGCGGACTTGTGACACACTGTGTTAAAAACCTGCGGGTGCCCGCTGCGGCGTTCTCCCCCCCCCCGTGAATCTGAGAATTGAGCCGCAGAGGATTTTTGTTTTACCTGCTAAAGGTATAACAAAAAAAAATCCTAAACTTCTGGTTATTACGCTGATATTATTTACCGTCGAAGGTGTGAGGATGGAACCTTGTGAGGTCGCACCCCAATCACTCTTTAGTTCTATCAGTCTTCTGTCAGTCTTCTGTCAGTTCTTCCTCCCTTTGGATGTTGCCACCTCTTCTCTGATTGAGGTCGCCGTGAGCCGAGCACCAAACTTACAAATCTTTTTTTTTTTCCCGTGACGCGCGCGAGACGGACAGCCTGGCGTAGGCCAGACCAGACTGCTCTCTGCATGTCTGCGTGCTACATCGGTGCGGCCGACGCCTGTGAAGGTGCGATTAAATAGAGCGACCTGCTCCTTTAACCCGGCGGTCTGTAGCGCAGCTGACCTCTGCTGTGACCAGTAATGTCGGCAGCAGCTGCACTGAGCACAAACTGCCCGCACCTCCCTCGGGGCCTTCGGAGATGAAGCCGGACTACAGGAGGATTTATAGAGTTCAGTCGGGCCGCTGAAACAACGGCTCACGGTGATACATCGGTCGCTGTCAGAGCAGCCTGGCGCTCGCACAGCCGCTGTGGACGAGACTCTCTCACTATCTGTGCAGGTTAACCGACCGACTGTCCATGGAGACTTGAAACCTTGCTGGAATTCACCGCTGGTCTCTGGAAATTTTGACAGATGGGGAAAAGAAAAAAATAAGACGGCTTGTGTTTGTGTCGTATGTTTTCTGTTTGTGGCATTCTGCGGCAGAGAGAGAACCAGAGTGGTTATATTGTATAATTCAAGACCCAGCAGGTTTAGTTTAGCATCTCTCAGGCTAAGCATGGAATCACTTAAATGTATGAAGTACAGTATTTTTTTTTTCTTTCTTTTCCCTGTGAGTTTGAACTGCGGGATTAGCTTCTATATGCTAATTAGTCCTTGGGTGGCTGCAAGTGTTCCACTCGTTTCCTGTACATGTGCTTATATGATGTAATGAATCTGCTACTTAATTTTATGCTAATCGAGGCCGTTTTTTTTTTTCTTTTACCAAGGTTACCGACAAAGTCGTGTTTTTTTTCTCTCTCTTCTTCTTTTTCAAACATTAACCAGAGCTGAAGTTGCTATCAGGGGGTATCCGAGGTAATTGCCATTGTTCGCAGCCACCGATAAAACTGACCACAGGTGAGAGCGATAATGGGGACAAAAGGTTCATTATGTTTCCAAGTCATCTCTTTTATGGAGTGGGTGGGATATCTCATGACTCATTTGACCGTCAGCCTCGACGGAAACCGCCGCCGCCGTCCCCCCCGCTTCCATAATTCATCAAACGAGCTGGAATCTTTTCCAAGAGAGATCTGTCATCGGCTCAGATTTTTATCGACCGACGCACCTCGCTGATTAGTTTTCCACGACAGCCTGAGCACCGCGCGAGACACGAACACGAGCGGCCGCGTCGGGACGCCTGTCAGAACTGTCGGCTCCGCCTCCCTCCCTCCCCCCGGCCGAGCGACGCACGGCCTCCGCTTAACGACAAATTAATCATTAATTGGGATTTTGTGGGGCGGAGGAAAACACCTCTGGTGAGTGATGGGAGAATAATGAGATTGTCTCTCACGGCCGCTCTCGTGGCAAAATTCATGGCTTCAGTTCCTTCAGAATTCAGCTGCCAGTCCGTCTTGACATGTTTCACATTGAAAAAAAAAAAAAATACATGCTTCTATATTAAAAAAAAAAACCTAAAACCTCCACCAACAAATCCCTGCCATCCTGGAAGATGTGGCTTCACGGATCTGCTGGTCGGCTACTGGGCTCACACATCTGAGTCCCGGCTGTGGACGAATCATGATGATGTCCGTGATGTCCGGATGCCTGAGCCTAATGCAGCCTGGCAGCTCCGCCACTCCGCTGCCTAAACACATCTGTCATGTTTTGTCATTGGTTGACACAAGCGACCAGCCCACTCCCACCTCTGAGACAGGGGCCACGCTGTGTCACGCTGCAGACGCAGTCATGTGGATAAAAAGAAAAAAGAAGTGGCTAAAAGAGAAGGGGGTGGGGGGGTGGAGGTGTTGGGGGGTCAGGAGTCTTTGACTAACGACAGGTTCTGCCACTCTATGTGGAACAGCAACATGGTTCGTGTACTGGCACCGCCGGGGCTCAGTCCTACGTCCCCTCTGGCCTCCAATATTTAGACCCTGCCCTCATTTTGCACGTTCATATTTTGGTGCAAGGTTTCGGGTTCCTGGAGGTAATAATGAAGCGACTCCCTGGTCAAGTGTTTGGTGCTCTGCGGTCCTGGAAAAGTGAGATTTTACCTCAAGTCCAGAGCTGCAAGGTATTTATTCCCTGGGTCTATGGTTGAAATAGCTTCTGCTCTCAAATTAAAATTTTTCCTCAATATAAAATCTCTTCGTAGTGCCAGTCGCCAGTGCTGAGTGCAGCTAACAATTGCTAGTCGGCTAGCGTTGTGTGCATGATGGTATGTGTGCATTCTGGAATGCAGTTTTCCCAAACCGTGTGTAACGGCACATGGCCACGTCCACCTCCAGCCCATGTGACCAATATCACGATAACGATCCTCTGCAACGCGTGACACAGTTGCAGAGGTAAAATCTTGTTGGTGAGAGGTCGTCCGTTCTCACTGCGCTCGTCTCGGTCGGACAGAACCGTAGCAAAACGCACCCTCTAGCATTTGTCACGTTGTGTTGTTAACAAATGAGAGGATGGACGTGCGCACATGGTGCCTCCTGCTGGCCCGGTGGTCTGATCTGAACCATCGCATCTTATACATCTTCCATGACGGCAGTCCGAGCCGGGAGCGTGTTGTCTTGGATATTTGGAAAATAGAAAAAAATAATAACTTGCAGGTACTTCAAAAGGCTCCTTGGCACCCTGCTGAAACCGCCCAACTTTACACCCAGCGCAAGTTTCTCCTCTTTGATTCTCTCCCCCTCGGCAAGCCGCTCATCAACTATTGATGACGGCAGGAATTGATTTGATAAAACGTAGACGAGTTAAACAAATCAGCGAGATGTGTTGTTGCCTCACACTGGGCAACATGCTCGCCGTGTTTACCCCGTGGCGGCGGCGGCGGCAGCCTCGACCGCATTGCATTTTCTTGGAGTTGCATCTTTAAAACCTTCAGAGATGAGAAACACAATCAATGTATGTTGAAAGAAAAGAACACAGTCTGTATGATCTAAAAGAAAAATATCAAAATCAGAACCTTTACTTACCTCCAAGTTTTACCCGGAAACTTTGTGGAGTTTTAAAAGCTACGATAAAAAAGTCTTTAATTTGGGGGGGGGTGGTTGACGTCAACATCTGGCCTGGCAAAGCTTATTTAAGAGGAGATTCGGAGGACGGCCTCTTTGTGGCAGCCTGCAGGGCCGTTCTGCTGGATTATGATGGGCAGTGCCCCCCCGGATTATCTTGGCACAGCCACAGCTGGCATTGTATCTGTCCAGAGGCGGAGAAATGCTATTAGTGGCTCTTGACATGGGGAACGCACACATGCATGCATGCACACACACACAGACACACACTTGCACATCTCTTAAGAATGTGCGCTCCCACACACTCCTGCAGCAATGCTAATTATCCCATCACAGTGCGGGGAGGAGAATTGTTAAGATGTGCAGGCGGCGTGCTGAATGTTGGGGTGTGGGGGGCGGGGGGAGATTTGGTGGGGGTCACACTCCAACTCTCCGGGCTCCCGTCCAAACACGGCCCCTTGAATTAACATGTTTCAACTTGCTGTTGTCTTGGAGGCTGCTGTGTTGCGCCAAATCCAGTTCATCACCGTTAATTTGTTCCTCCGTCCTGCCAGCACTCCTCCCGGATTTGGAAAAGTTCCGTCCCGTTTGTCTTCTTGCTCACACGCGCCTGTCTTTGTTTCAGCATAGCATCGGTTTTAGCAGGAGGCTGCAAACAGATGGCTAAATGTGCTGTTTTCTGGACATCCAGAGAGGCTTTTTGTGTTTGATGCTAGTTGGTTTGCTTGATTCAGACGCTGCAGATCTGAAGTGCGTGCTCTGTAAGATGATGTCTGACTAACAGAGTTGGAATAAATGCAGAAAAAGAAAACAAAGAAACAACGTCTGGTTTCCGTCTCCTTGCAGACTCGTGGCAGGTCTGACAAATCGTCACATTCAGCAGGAGGCTGCAAAAACAGGGCCAAATATACCAATGGAGGTTCTGGGCTGCTCTGCTGGAGTCTGGATTTTACAAAAAAAAAAAAAAAAAGGAAAATGTGAAAACAATGTGGTTGAACTGAGAATATATTTTTTTTATTATTGTTGTTTTGTTTTTCTTGAGTTTAGTGACCTGCTGGTCCAACGACACAGTTTCCAGTCTGGCCGCATTGGTAAACAAACCTTATTGCATTCATTCCGCTAAAAGACAGAGAGAGAGAGAGAGAGAGGGAGCGAGAGAGAGAGAGAGAGTGGGAGCACACAGGCTTGCTGCAAAATACGCCCTCGAGGGACGAATGTGAATCCTGTTATTTCTTTTATTTATTTTTATTTTTCCAGAAGGAAACAGAGCTATTGTGTTGTGCGCGGTGCCACTCTGTGTCTTGATAGTGCACTTAAAGTAACTCGTTTAGGCGGCAGAGCAGAGCCGCAGCTCGCTGGCAGGAAGTGCCCCCCCCCCAAAACCCTCCCTTTAGATTACCGCCATTTGCTTCGGGTCGTTTGTTGAGGTCGCGGGTGTAGCGTCCGCTTCCGTTCTGACGCCGGGATCAACACGTCCATCCGCCCACCTACGCACGCTTAGTGCCAACAGGCCGGTGGTGGTGGTGGTGGTGGTGGTGGCCGTGTGGGGGAGGTGAGAGCTACTCGTCACTCAAGATTTTCCCGCCTGTCGTTAAAAATGTGCTGCCTGTCATCTCTCGGAGCAGCCGTGGGGGTGGAGGGGGTTTGGAGGGGCACAGGTGGAGCTAAAAGTAGGAGCATCGAGAGGCGGGACTTGAGTGTGACTGACGGCAAGAACAGAGCAATTCCAGGAGCTGCCAAGTGTTTTAAAATGAAGATAATTGAAGAGGCAGCCTGGACACGTCTTGGGCTCCTCTGGATCTCTTTATTTTTTCCTCCTCCTCCGGTCGCCTGCAGGAGAGACGCTTCAATTACAACTCGGGCAAAAACTTTTTTGAAACGTCCTCTCCGGCGTCTTTTACTGCCCGTCAGAGTCGACGCGCCTGGAACCACATCGCGTCGCTTCTTTACAGTCAATAACCAGCAGGAGAAGGAAGCCGGAGCGGTTTCCTCCTCGGCGTTATGAGACTGTGAAGTCAGATCTCATAAAAAAAAACAAAAATAAAAATTCCATTTGGCGCTGTTTTCTGCCACGCTTTCAGCTGAGGAAGGCTGCTTCCTGTGGCAGGGATTGGCTCTTTGTGACATCACAAAGGGGAGTTCACACCCTAGTAGTCATCTTCCAGGTAGGGGACAACAGCCCCCGCCGCTTTTGTCTTTGGCTCCGCCCCCTCTCAGAGGGCTTCATTCATTGTTATTCTTGCACATTTCTCTCTCTGTCTTTTAAATAATAAAATAAACATAAAAAAATGTCAATCTTGAGGAATCGAGATGTTACTGGATACTTGAGAATTGAAACTGAGATCATTTTGGATATATCGTTCTACACAATCAGACACTACATGATTCCCCCCCTTTAACTTGGTTTTTGACGTACACCAGAGTAGCTCAGTAGCTTTAAAAGCTTCTCCTCCACTTTATTGGACAGAAATGCCAGTCGACTGAGAGTAAATCCCATAAAAAGGCCATTACTTTTTCTCTGACGCGCCTCCCTAACAGTCTGGTCGGAGGATGGGAGGACGGGACGAGGCTTCCTGTGTGCGGCTAACGGAATCAGAGCAGGTCACGTCGGGAGCGGCGGCCCCCAAACGGCAGGAGACAATCGTGGCCCCCGTCCAAGAACACAAGATGGTCCAGGCAGATGGCCAGAAACATCCCATAATGCCTAATTGTAAATGATGAGGCAGGTGTCATATTAGGCCCCGCCTCTACAAATGGAGGGGAATATTGTGTCATATCCTGGGTGGTGGTGGTGGGGGGGGGCTGCTTGTGTGTGTGTGTGTGTGTGTGTGTGTGTGTGTTTAATTCACAGTAACTCCCACCACAGCGTGTTTCATATATGTTAGAGGTGCGATGGGCAATTGATCATAGTTTGTTCTTCTTTTTCTTTTTTTTTGGGGGGGGGCTTGTTGATGATCCGGATCCGCACTTGACTCGTTTGTTTGCTTGTTCTCCATAAAAAAAAATATATATATTTTCCGCTCTGCCTGGTGAAAAATAAGAATTTATTTATAAATAAATAAGTAAAAACCAGCTGTCTAATGTCTTCCGCGGCTCTCATGTGGGAGAAAAAGCCCTCGATGTGAATGGCGGCAAGTTGCTGTTGTTGTTGTTTTAGGTGTTTGTTTTTTTGTTCTGTTACACAATTTAAAAGGAGGCCGGCTTCAATTAACAACTGCGCCGAGATGCATCTTCAACAGTGTGCGAGCAGAAAGTGAGTGAGTGAGTGGCGGTAACGTCCCTCTGGTGGGGAAAAAAGAAACAAAAGAAATCAGAGTCACAGTGAGCGGCCGCTTCTCTCGGATGCTTGAAACTCTGCCGCCGCCGCCGCCGCCACAGCTCCTCTGCAAATATGATTGGCCGTCGATGAGTCAGTCAAGGTCGTCGCTATAAGGCCGAGACAGGAGCGCTCTGATTGTCTCAGGTCTGCCCCCCCCCCCCACCGCCAGTCAATCTGTCCTCGCCACGGTCGCTGCGTCCTCTCTCTCCTCCTCCCTCGTCCTCTCAAACACTGTTATTGTCTTTTCCATCTGCGTCGCTCACTTCTCTTAATAAGAACAAAGATTTTTTTTCCCCTTTTCTCTCCTCCTCGTCCTTCATCTTCTTCTTCTTCATCTGACCTGACCCTGACCGTGATTCATTTAAAGCCCCCCATCCCAGAAATATGGCAAATGTTATTTTCAAACACCTCCACCACCCTTTAGCCCCGCCCCCTCACCTCCTATGAGGGAATTCTGAGTCCTCGGAGCGTTTTGAGTGGTAGAGAGAGGAAAATAAAAAGGCGGGAAACCTTCGGAAGGACACCCACAGAGACGGAATTCTGAGAGCCTCGGACAAAGAACGAGATGTTGATTGCCTAAACCGGCAGCCGGAGGTCGTCCCTGTGAAAGCTCGTCCTCTCATTGACCCTCCCCTCTCTCTCCCTCTCTCTCCCTCTCTCTCCTCTCCCTCTCCCTCCGATGCTTCATGCTTTTAAACATTGCTTTCCGGCACGCCGCCACTCAGCCTTCGCCCAGAGAAGTCGGCGTTCCATTATCAACCTCCGCCCTCATGACCAGGCTATGATTAGCGTGCAGAGAGGTGTGTGTGTGTGTGTGTGTGTGCGTGCGTGTGCGTGTAGTGGAGGGGTTCCCTCGCTCAGCCAGGTGATGTCACCACCACAGGTGGGAACTCGGGAATTTCAGGGGCTGCTCAGCCGGGAGGCAGGAATAGAGCAGGAGCTCCGACTGGTTGGTGACCTCAGTGTCAGACCGACAGCAGGAAGAGACAAACAGACGGAGGGTGAGGGAAAGATGAGGAACCTTTTTCTAGCTCCTGGAAGCACGTGTGTGTGTCTGTGTGTGTGTGTGTGTGTGTGTGTGTGTTGTACATCCATCCGTGCAATTCAAATATCCGTCTTGGTCTGCCAGCCCCCGATTGGTTCACCAGCGAGCGGTGACTCTGAAGCTTCTCTGAACCACCACAGAAGAAGAGCAGGGAGGCTTTGCAACACCTCACTAGTTTATCAGAAGCATTTCCTCACTCATAGTAAAACAAAAAGAAACACCGCCGAGGGCTTTTTTCTCGGCTTTGCCTTCGTTATTTGGCCTCACGGAGGGGAACCATGTGCGACCGATGCGGCAACCGAAAGCTCCTCCCACTTTCCACAACGCCGTCCGCGAGCTTCTCCACCAGATGGATACGTGAGATAAATCCAAAGGACTTAAGAAAACATTCCATCTGGCGTGCCGGGATAATATTTATCACCTCCACTCCGTCATTGTGATAGTTCTTTGAAAAATATCCACCAGCCAACACGCTGGGACGGCGCCGGACAGACTTCCTGCTTCCAGCCTTTCTTTCTCGCCACTGTTGGCCCAGTTTTTGTTGTGCTGGGCCGTGCCGCCAGCACAACAGAGAGGCGGCCAACCTGCGACCCCGCTGACCTTGACCACATGGTCACATGCCCCCGACTGTCCCCACGTCACTCCCACAGCAGACGGCAGCACGGAGCTGCCAACAACTTCTTTCTTTCTTTTTTTTTACCCTTTTATTTTTCTTTTTTAATACCGGCTTGAGCGCACGGCGCCACCTGGGGGCCTCGTCGGCCTCCTCAAAGTGCAAAACTTTTGCAATCAGACGGAAGGAAACTGCTGCGATATCAGATGAGCTTCCGCCCTGCGGGCCCAGTTGATAATATTTCATCATCTTCCAATTTCTCAAACTATTTGCCGTCGTCCTAACGGGTGGGAAAATGAAAAAAGAAAGGGAAAAAAAAAAGTGGAGCGATCTGCCTGCATTTTATTGTTGATATAAACTTTTGTGTCTCATAAAGACGGAAAGCCAAATGGATTCCAAACGTATTACCGCTCACTTCTTTTTTTCAATTTTGACACAGCATCACTTCTCTCTCTCGCCCCCTCGTGCAAATAAAAGCAGAGCGACCGCCGCCCTCCCTCCCTCCCTCACTCCCTCACTCCCTCGCTTACCCGCCCGCCCGCCGCTGCAGGGTAGACATTAGTGTCTCGCTTCCCTCCCGACAAAGACGCGTCATAAAAGACACATCAATAAGCAGAGACGTGGCGGCGTTGGGCCATTATTATGATTCTCTAATGCTGACAGAGTCGCGCTTTAATGCCCCGCGCCGTTTTCTCCTGCCTGCCGCCGCTTATCGGGGGAGTTTCATTAGCATACAAAGCCCCGTTTTAGTATTTTTGGGGTGAGCGGGGAGGGAAGATAGCAGGCAGCCGGTTAGCTCGTCTCGCTAACACCCCCCCCCCCACCCTCCTCACCCCACGCCCCTGCCAACTCTCCTTTGTGTGTGATTCTAGCTGCCAGGGCTGAAGACGACGGCTCGCGCACGTTCGGCTCTGTCACATTAATCCTTTGCCACACACGGCATCCTGCCGCTGCCGAGATACTCCGATGGCCCGCAGGTAGCGGAGGGCGAGGGGGTGGGGAGGTGGCAGGGGCACGGGGGAGTCGAAGGCGGGAAAGTCGGGAGCTAGCAGAGCAAAAGACCCGGGGGAGGAAGGTTTGTCGGATAAGGCAGCAGGCTTTGGTCGCACTCGGAGGAAGTGGTTTGTTTTGGAAAGTTGTTCACTTTCATACATGAAAGAGCTGAGGATAGAAACATCCATCCATCCATCCACCCATCCATCCATCCATCCATCTATCCATCCATCCACCCATCCATCCATCCATCCATGCATCCATGCATCCATCCATCCATCCATCCATCCATCCATCCACCCATCCATCCATCCATCCACCCATCCACCCATCCATCCATGCATCCACCCATCCACCCATCCATCCACCCATCCATCCATCCACCCATCCACCCACCCATCCATCCATCCATCCATCCATCCACCCACCCACCCATCCATTTTAGGCCCTGTTGACACTCCATCGTTGAGGCTTTCCGTTGTATTCAGAGGCCAAAATGTCACATTTTTTAAACCGGCTTCTATTCGTCATTTCATTTTTCATCGGGAGAATTTTTTTTTTTTTTTTTGGGGGTGATGTTATAGCCCCACCATGTACGAGTTTCACAGAGTTTCCTGGTCACAGCGCCCCATAAGGCGTGGAATAAGCACTGCAGCATTTGCAAGGGTTTCGGAATCATTCTTTTCCGGTGGCGACTTTGTCTGAACAAAGCTTTGCTTTGCTCAGAGTTCAGTTCAATGTTCCCAACCAGCCGAGTGCTGTTCCTAGTGTTGGTCGGTGGTCGGAAGTCTCAAGTCCCTGGGGAGACAGATGGTGAAAACATAGAAACCCCACGCAGCAATGCGGTCCTGCCAGTAATTGCGCAGCAGTGTTTTTATTATTATTGTCATTATTGTTATTATTTGTATTTTGGGCCATTTCCCTCCTTCAAAACCGCACCCACACTGGGCCGCAGCTGCTTTTCTCCTCGTCCTTCGGTGCCTCACGGTTTGAAAACTCTGAACAATCCACAACTTTCTGCGATAGAGCTCTCCTGCCGTCTTCCCCCTGTCGGCCCTCGAGGTGTCAGAGGGAGAGACAGGCGCTCCAGTCAACAAGCCTCTCTCTTTTTTTTTTTTTTTACCCGAGCTCAGCTTTGCCTCCCTGTTCACCCCAAGAGCAACAAGACATGGAACCAGAAATTACGAAGGGCTCAAAGTGAAATGTCAGGCTGTCTCTAATTCAGACTGGGGGTCTTTTAAAGGATTAGCAGCATCGCCTAAAAATATAAAATAGTCAACAAAAAAAAACTGTTTACCAGCTCAGGAGCTGATCTGCCAAACGTTACTGCGACTCCCACTTTTTCACAACAGGCCGCCGCCACCGTTGCAAACTCCAAATGTCAGCCCGTGCCGGGGGCCTCATGCCCGCGTGTCATGCGCGCTAACCTGCGTTAGCGCGCCGCGGCTGGAGGTCACGCTGGGAATAAAGAGTCGCTCATTACGACGTGTTAGCTCGCTCGGAGCAGCGAGTCGTTACAGGAGCAGCGTAATGACATTCAGCGGCGGCGACGAGCGCCGGCAGTGGATCTGATTAACCGTCACCGAGGCTGCGGGCCGTCGGGCGGCGCCGGGATATTCCAACGTTCTCACCCAAACATGCGGAGCTCCCCTTCACCCCCCACCCCCTTTCCCTCCTACGTTCCGCGTTAGCGCGGAAGCTTCCCCGCGGCTAGCGCAGCTGCTGCTCGCTCTCATAACGCGCACGGGGAGCACGCACGTTACCCCCGGGGGCGGAGCTCTCCCTTCCCTGCGTGACGGCCGCCATCCCCTTCGTTCCGATTGTTTGGATTTTTCATTTTTTTTAAGCCAGACTGGCGGTGAACGCCGAGCCGGGGCTCGCTTAGGGCCGGAGGTGAGTGCGCACGAGTGGTGTGCACGCCACGTCCTTGGTCTTCGTGGGGGGAATCTGACAGGCCAGTGCGCCGGCGGATCAGAAGGCCCTCGGTTTGGGTGGCTGCATAATTAGGACGGCCGTATTGACGGCGCTGCAGAGCGCTCACTTTATTTATTTATTTATTATTTATTATTTATTATTTATTATTTATTATTTATTTATTTATTTAATTCTTTCAGCCCTTTCTGTGTCGCACCAGTTTTTTCCATCTCAGATGCCTTTTTCCATTAATTACCAATACTACAACTAATCTAGATCTCCGGAATATGCCATATTTAACCCTCTGTTTGATGCCAACTTGAAAAAAAATAATAAAACAAACAATGTGTGGTTAACTGATGCTGGATTCAGATGCTTAACTGACTTCACGCTTGTTTCAGGGAGCAAACAAAGAAAGAGAGAGATATTCGGCTGACGAGGTCAAGGCTCGGGGCTGATGTGTGTGTGTGTGTGTGTGTGTGTGTGTGTGTGTGTGTGCAGTACGTCCCCTTTGCAACAACAACAACAACATTGTTGATTGTGCCGTCCTTCATTTCTTGATGGAAACTTGTTTCGTGTGAATAGAAGCACAGCGGATCAGCGACCAAAAGTGTGAAAGCGTTGAGGAGAAGAAACGAGTCGGGAGTCAAACGCAGAGCGGAAATCTCCTCTTTTCTCTCTCTTTTCTTTTCAAGCCGAAAAAATAAAAGAAGAAGAAAACCTCCTCGCTGCGAGGAGCCCAGCATTTTGATTTGACCTCGCCGTGTTTCATCAGCGGTCTGGGCGCAAAGCAAACACACACTCATCGCTCCAGCATTTTCTCTCCTTTAATATTATCGCTGTCTGTAGTTCAACACATCGATCGCTTCAAAGACTCCAGATTTGATTCCTATTTTTCTTCTTGTCTTTTTTTGGTCTCCCCTGCCTTGTGTGTGTGTGTGTGTGTGTGTGTGCATGTTTTTTTGGGGGGGTGAAGGGGCGGGGCTTCAAAACGAGAGCGTGAGAATCCTGCAGGCAGCAGATGTCGTTGCTACCGTCGGCTACATCAACATGTCTAATTAAAGCGTACAGCTCGGCGCCGCACTCGTGCCAAATCCAGTCAATTGAGCTGTGAATGGTGACCCATATGGATGCGTGTGTGTGTGTGTGTGTGTGGGAGGCTGGCGGGATGACGAATCCTGGCTGCGGCGAGGTCTGCCGGCCTCGTTGTGCTCCAGGTAATCGCTGACATTTCTTCATTTGTGCAGCTAATTGTTGATTCACGCCGCCGCTAATGACATGTGAAGTGGGAGGATGGCGGCGGCGGCGGCGGCGGCCGAGGGGAGCGCAGCCAAAAACGACGAGAACGGTTCAGCCAGCCAGCAGCAGCAGCAGCAGCAGCAGCAGCCAAACTGCTCCGCCTCCTCCACTTACCTGTGGCCGCCTCACTTCCTGTCCTCTTTCATCGGGCGCGGCGCCTCCATTGGCCGGTCGCCAAGGCGAACTGTCAGACCGCATCACCGATTGGCTGATCACTCGCTCACACACTTTGGCTGCGCTTCAGAAAAATAGGTGGGCGGTGTGCAACAGAATTGGATAGAAAACCTTTGAAGTTTTTACGTTTCCTCCATTGTCTTGTTGAACTTTGCCATAAACGGTCAAAAGCCGAGAATGGCTCGGCGGCCGTCAAACTCACCCAACAACGAGCCGTACGCAACACAAATCAACCGACCAATCAGACGACCAGCTCCTTCCTCAGTGCTCGGCCTGGCAAACTCTGATTTCAAAGTTGCCTCAAGGGCATTGAGGATTTATATTTACAGTTTGAAAACTTCTGTTTCCCTTCCAATTTATGTTGCGTGTGTTGCCACCTACTGGCAAGTATTTTTTTTAGACGTCAACGCAATCATTCGATACCTTTGAAAGTGTGATGGAAACCAGATGACTCACTCACTGCTTTCCGTCTTTCAATATTTTATTCTCTCTCTCTCTCTCTCTCTCTCTCTCTCTCTCTCTCTCTCTCTCTGTCTCTCTCTCTCTCTTGCCGGGTGTCTTTGGCAGCACCAACAAACGGTTCAGAGATCAGCTGACTGGAAAGTGTCAGCGGCAGTTTCGGCTTAAACTGACACTAAGAATAACGTTTTGTCGTCTTCTTCTTCTTCTTCTCTCCACGTTTAGTCAGGATTATGAATTTCTGACACGGGGGGCACAAGAAAAAAAGAGTCGGATGATTTGGGGGGAGCGGAGGAACAAATGAATATTTCTCTGTATGAAATGGAACCCAATCTGGGAGACAAGGCGGTTATGACATTAGCATCTTCCTCTCCCCTCCTGTTTTTTTTTTACGCTCAGGCAGAGAGAGAGAGAGAGAGAGAGAGAGAGAGAGAGAGAGAGAGAGAGAGAGAGAGAGATTGGCCCGTAAGACCCCCCCCAACCACCATCATTTCCTGGGAATGAACGCTCGCCCTGGCGTGATGTATGGGATCCACTCTTCCATGTAATGGCAATCTAAGTGTCCTTTATGATTTCATTCAAAATCCCGCACCCTCTCACCCACTCCCTCCATCCTTCCATGGCGCAACTAAACACATTAAGTCCGGATGACGGATAGCCCCCCCCCCCTCCGGCCCCCGCCAGCGTGAGGAAGGCTCACCGAGGAGCTGATATTGTGCAGCCGCGGGGAGGCCGGCCGAGGGCCGCTCGTTAATTACAGCCAGAGGAATTTCTGAATATTCTTCCCGTCCGATGGCTGAGCGTCGCCCTCTTTAGCATGAGCATGTGTGTGTGTGTGAGAGAGAGAGAGAGAGAGAGAGAGAGAGCGGGAGCCCAAGTGTCCCACTGTGGCGTGCCGGCGCTGCGCTAAACGAAGTCGACTTTAATGGCTGCGTTAATGAAACACCAGGGTCCGTCTAATTAAGCCCCTCTACATGTTTGGGACCAGCAGGATTGAGAATCCTGCTCCTCCTCCTCCACCTGATTGGCCTGTTCTGCAGGACCCCTCCTGAAAAAAACCCTCCCCATCTCGTGGCTAAAATAGTGTACGTATTGTGTAAGTTGGAGCTGCTAGCAGCTAGCAGCGGCTAAAAGGAACGCAGTAAAGCTAGCCTGTTGCACTGTGGCTAGCAGCGGAGAACTGGGCCGGTTTTCTCCAATGTGACCCACAATCTTAGAACATTTTGACTTTGTCCTTGTGGCTGTCCCGGTGTAGAAGCTTCCCTCCGTGGAAAAAAAAAAAAATATTATTGATATTCTCCTTCTGCCTGCGACTGTGACTGCGCTCAACCTTTGGACGAGGGAACGAGCGTCTCCGAAACACAACATCATGAATATTGGAGTCGTGTCGAGCGGTCTGACCTTCTATTGTGTTCCCCGGCAATGTGACACAGCGCGTCGATGACATCCAGACAAAGTGACTCTGAGATATTGAAGGTTTTTTTTTTTTTCCCAGACATGTGAAAGTGATTGATGGTTCACCGCGCGGCCGCCGCTTGAATCTACTTTCCGTCACGGACGTGCTGCAACAGTCGCTCTCAGACTTTCGCTCCGCACCTACAAACACTGCTGGTTAAATTAATTGCGACGGCGGTGGCGGTGCATGTTGAGAAGGTTGAGCTATTCAGAAAAAAATTTAAAAAATAAAGAAATGAAATAGTGTAATAAACAGAGCCGGGTTTTTTATTTTTTCATTTTTGATGCCTTGTTTTAATTGGCTGCTGTGACCTTCGGCCGCATTGAAGCGCCAAAGCAAATGTTTGATAAAAAAAAAAAAAAAAAAAGAATCGGCTCCTCGTCTGCCCTACGTTTCATTTGGCCGGCTTTAATCATGCTTCTCCTGCTCGCCGCTCGCCACCGCCGCCGCATGTAAATAATGAGTAATACTGAAGAAGTCTTTGATTTGCGAGGCCTCGGCAGGGTCACGGCTCCACTCGTTTGGAGCCTTCCGGCCTGATGTCTGGGTGGCCGGCGGGGCCGAGTGCTTCTGTGCCGAGGCCGACAAAAAAACACAACTTACAGTCGGGGGCGACAATTTCTCCCGATGAAAAACGACACACGCTTTGAGCCTGGGAGGACGAGCAGACAGACAGACAGACAGACAGACAGACAGACCAGACAGACCAGACAGAGGAAGCGTTGCCGGGCGAGGACATAATCTTGAAGCTGGGAGACTCTGCGGCGCCCCCCGAAGATGAAAAGTGGCGTCGTGTCAGCGCAGGTTTTGATGCATGCCGCCGTCGCCCCAACAGCGGTGCAGTGAGAGACGTATTGTGGTCGACAAAGGCTCCTCCATCAACTCTCCTTCTTTTGCGATATATATATATTTATATATTGTGGAGTGATGGCGAGCGGCGCTGTTCGACGGCGTCCCGCGCAGATGAAGACGCCGCTAAATAAATCATCCCCCACGTCGCCCTCAGCCAGCTGTGACAGTGAATACAAACACTCATTAGCGACGCCAGAGGACGAGTGTCTTCTTCTTCTTCTTCTTCTTCTTCTTCTGCTGTTCCGCCGACGAGCCGTTAGCCTGGCATGCTAGCTCTTGAATCGTGAGCTCTGAGCAGCGGCGGCCTGTGCTGTGCTGTGCTGCGCTACGGCAAGCAAAAAACAGACAACTCGGGAGTGGCGGACGAGGAACACGTGGAACACGCAGACAGAAGAGCCGAGCCGAGCTGAGCCGAGCCGAGCCGAGCCGAGCGTGACTTACAGGATTAATAATGATCAATGAGCAGATCTGCAGCCGCGGCTTAATACCGCAAACACGGCGAAACATTTGGTGCATCATTAGGTTCATCATTCCGGCAGCTGCAGAAAGGAGTCACGCTGCGGCTGCCGAACACGAACACATTTTCATACTTCATCTTTTTTTTTTTTGCTTTTTTTTTATTCTGGGGCTGCTGTTTATCCTTTTCTCACGCGGCGCCACCGCTTCCCTCGCTCCTCAAAAGAGCAGAAATCTCATGGGTGCAAATGTTTTTTGTTTTTTTTTCCCTCTTTCTCTTCTTCTCCAGTCTCACTTTGAGTCGAATTTAGTCAAGGGTGACTCCACTATAAATAGCAGCCCCGTTATGTTTTCCCCTCCGACTCGCAGAAAGTGGAGCCTCTTCTCAAGTTTCTCCGCCTTCTTGCGTTCGCACCGTCCGAGGTGCGCGGACGGCACCGCTAATTATTCATAAAACAAATATCGCCGGCCACAAATTAATGGGACGGACATTATGCATGCTGCTGCCGCTGCTATACCTGACTAATGCACTTTAAAGGTATTTATATGAATGCATAGTAGGACCAGGTTAGGACCCCGTGTCTCTGTGTTTGTGGGGGGGGGGGGTTAGTTTCACCCAAGGTTAAACAAAGAGAAAAAACAAAAGAACAAAGCAGCAATAACGGTGTCACTTCAAGGGACGTATGTTAATGCGTCGCTGCTCTTTTCATCCCTCTCAAGAATTCCCGCTATCAGGCAAACACTCAGCCTCTGCTTTAAAAACTCCCTCCTTTTTTTTTCTCCTTTCAGCGCCACTTTGGAAGCAGTTGAAGCAGCAAATTGTACGACTCAATATGCATTTTTTACGAGGAGCCCCGTCACTTCCACCTCGGCGCTCATTTGCAGCTATATGGATATGTTATGTATCGCCCGGGCAGCTAAATGCATAATATATGCGCAGTCTGTCTCGCCCAGGCTGCTGCCTCTTTTTTTTTTTTTTTTTTAATTGCAAACAGAAAAGCACACCTGCTGTCAACCTGCAGCTCGGCTCGTCTGCTGGCAGGGCAGGTCGGGAGAAACATTCAAGCCTGGGAGATGTCAGGCCTCAAATAGAAAGAGCGGGAGAGAGAATAAGTGGAGAGACGAGAGGAGACGGCGGCCGCAGCTCAGGACCGGAGCTTCAGGTGTTGACATGTTAATTGCTCCTCTGCAAGAGAGAGAGAGAGAGAGAGAGAGAGAGAGAGAGAGAGAGAGACACACACACACACACACAGGAAGGAAGACAAACTTAGATATAAACTGTCTTTTTTCGTGTCGTCTTAAAGGGCAACGCCAACGCCTCTGCGCACCTGTGACTATCTTGCTTTCTTCTTCAACACACAACACAACACCAAACCATGACCAGTGTACATGTGCGTCGTTCCTGGTAGGACCGAGAACAGATGCCACCTGGCAAAAGTCTGGACGTCTAAGCGTCTTCGACGTCCTAAGTGGCTTCTGAACCGTCCGTATCATCTGACACCAGAGCGTCGCACCTCCGACCCCCACGCCTCCCCATCGCAACTCTCACCCATACTCCCAAGAAAAGATTTTTTTTTTTTTTTTTTTTAGCCTTTAAAGCCTGGAGACGGACGATCATGTTTCTCATGATTGCATCGAAAGCCTCCGGCTGTTGGAGGAGGCGCCGCTGAGATGTGGAGAGTAGAAGAAGAAGTCGCGGCTCGGCGAAAAGGTCAGACTGTCAGCGCCGCGCTGGCACTCCGATCTGCCGCCACCTGACCTTCGCCGGCTCGACATCATCTCCATTAGTGTGGTCGGAAAAAAAAAAAAAGCAGGCCCCTCTTGTACCTCTTAGGCGGCCGCCTCCGTGTTCTTTATGGAAGTGCGCGATTGTGTTCCCAGAGGTGGGTTTTTTTGGCTGTGATGGCCGAGCTAAAAGGCAACCGGAGGTAAACGTCCGAGGGCGCTAGTCGACCATGACTCGAATGACTCTCTGTAAAAGGTCCGTCGATTGGTTTTCCAGCCAAGTTCGCTGAAAGATCCACCTCCACATCAACCGGCTTGAGTGGAGACCTCAGATTATAAACATGCCTGAAAGGAAGGCCGGCCGCTATAATGAGGGATATCTGCTCCCTGAAGAGAGGTGCCAAATAAATGCAACCTTTTTTCAAAATTTTCATGGCCTGCAATTCCGGCTGGGCATTGTCAGCGCGCTCCCTGGGGACCAGGAGGCCAAATGAGGACGAGCGGCTGCTCAGAGCAGGCGAAGTGCATTTTCATCTCTGCTGCGATGATTCATGAAGCGACGGCTTTAGCACCTAACGGTCGGGATCAGCGCAGTTTGAAACATTCGGCGGAGTAGAATTCGTAACCCCCCCCCCGATGCCTTGTGGTGGCGCTGCATCGTGACCAGCGACTAGCAAGTTGATCAATTCACCTGCTGCAGGCTGAGAGTTTGGTTTCTAGTGTTTGCTTCTTTCAGAGTTCGATGGTCCGTCGACGCTCCACAGACGGAGCGGACTTTTCCCAGCACACGGACCACAGTTTGGTGAACCGGTGCTGGTGTGAATCCACCCTCTGAAGCAGCCGCAGGGAGGGGAGGGGCTGACGTGTTGATCAGGCTGCATGTCGAGCGAATCGTGGCCGAGTTGTTATCAACGCTAAAGCTGACCTGCAGCGTCCAATTTTCATTCTGAAAGAGTTTTTCAGACTTGTAATACACCACCAAACCCCTCCCACCAGCCCCACCGAGCCCCCCCCCCAAACCATGAAGAGACTCGTCAGACTCGTTTGTCAAACCGACTCCCCGCCGACTTCCCTCGACTTCTTGATTTCTGTTGTTTTTTCCCCGCTTCCTCTTTCGCCAGCTGCATTGCTCAGCACGCAGAGACTAAAGGAAATTGATGAGAGCAAAGCTGATATCGATTTAGGAAAAAGCGCCAAGGAGTTTGGGGACGATGTTGGAGGTGGCGGGGAGGAGTCATCGAGGGTAGGTATGAGGCTACAGTGGCGGCGCCGGAGGTTCAAAGCTCTTCCCCGACCGGGAGCAGAATTATGGCCTCGGGCTGCGCTGGCGGCAGAAGAAAGTTCAAGAGGTGTGTAGGGGAGCGAGAGAGAGAGAGAGAGAGAGAGAGAGAGAGAGAGAGAGAGAAGTCATCTGCAGCGGAGGGAAAAAAAAAAAAGGAGCTTCTTTAAGGCTTCACAGGCTGGATGTAGCGGAGTCGCCCTGAGGGGAGGCCAGGGGGCGCTGAGAGACGATAACCTGAGATGAGAGGTACCTGAGCACCACCTCTCCTGTGATCAGTGTGTGTGTGTGTGTGTGTGTGTGTGATTCCCCAACAACGGCCCTGATCGGGGTCACCGGGCCAGAGTTTAGAATTAACAGCGATGTTTCTCGCTTGAGAACTTTTGGCAAATTTTCTTTTTTGGAAACTCTAAATTTTCTTTATTTCAGGGGATTAAATGAAAACAGACACTGGATACATTTTGACTTTGTGATCTTGTCCAGTGTGAGGTTGATTATAATTCAGCTGCTCCGGTAGAAACTTTGCTCGCTGCCTATTGAGGGAAGCGAATGTGTTGAGAACTTCAATCTTCAAATTTCAAAAGCACATCCTGCTGCTGCTGCTGCTGCTGAGCTGCTTCAGAGTGTTTGCCATCAGTGGTGGGACTGTTCGCCCTCCAGACCTGCCGGCCAACCTCCCTCTGTCGTTATCCGACTGCCTTCCATCCTGCCACGGCTGCATCCCCTCGCAGCAGCTGTGCACTTTTACGGCATTTTGCTAATGTACTGTAAATGACATAAAATACGGTGAGCTCAGTTCGCCGCCGCCGGCTCTGGCTTTTATATCATTTTTTTTTTTTTTTTTTTTTTTTTTTCGTACGCTCCCCTCCGCTGCCCCTCCCCCCCAGCATCACCACCCCCCGTCTATTTATCTGAAGGCAGGTGTGATTTTTATGTCCTCGCCGCGGTTGTAAAGTGCTATTTTGAAATGCAAATGAAGCTTTGATTGAGGGATGCGCACGCGTGAAAGACTCCGAGTGGGTTGGGTGGGGGCGTTGGGTGGGGGCGTTGGGTGGGGCATAGCGGGGCCGGGGGTGGGGTGGGGTGGGGGTGGTTGTTGTGGCGCTCGGGTGATATATCTTGCACTCCGACCGTCGTGTGGAGGACACTCTAGGACGAGCCGTCGAAGGCGCCTTAACTCAGGAGCGACACCGTCCTCCACCTCCTCCACGTCTTCCCTCTCCTCCACCTTCAGCTCCACCATCTCTTCTTCTTCTTCCTCCTCCTGCTCCTCCACCTCCTCCACGTCTTCCCTCTCCTCCACCTTCAGCTCCACCATCTCTTCTTCTTCCTCCTCCACCTCCTCCACGTCTTCCCTCTCCTCCACCTTCAGCTCCACCATCTCTTCTTCTTCCTCCTCCACCTCCTCCACGTCTTCCCTCTCCTCCACCTTCAGCTCCACCATCTCTTCTTCTTCCTCCTCCACCTCCTCCACGTCTTCCCTCTCCTCCACCTTCAGCTCCACCATCTCTTCTTCTTCCTCCTCCACCTCCTCCACGTCTTCCCTCTCCTCCACCTTCAGCTCCACCACCTCTTCTTCTTCCTCGTACTCCACCTCCTCCATCACCTCCACCTCCTCCTCCTTGGTCTCGGAGGCTCCGCTCCAGAAATAAATGTGTTTTTGTCAGTTTTTTAAGAGCAGATTCGGGCCGAGGGGTGGACTTTGATATCACAAATTGAATTAGAGCGTCGGCCTTATTGCTTGGGATCGCACTTAAAGGTGGAGTGGAGGCTTGAGGAGGCGGGGCCTAATGGCTTCCTGACACCCTGCCGCCTCAACAGAGTCCTCTTAGCCAGAGTTGTGGCGTGATGTGCTTCCCGCTAAGGCCTCTTATCTGGTGTCAGCGCCGTCCTGCACACCTTGATAAAGAGCCACCGCTGCTGCCGCTGCTGCCGCTGCTGCTGCTGCTGCTGCTGCTGCTGCTTGTCTCAAAGAAAAAAAAACTTCTGAGGCTACTGCATCAGGAAGGAGTGCCGTCTGGCCCCCACCCCCCGCCACACACACATCTGTCTCCACACACACACACACACACACCACTCACCCCAACCAAAAAGCTTTTTTTTGTTCACCGCACCGCTAATGCAGTAGGTGGCGCCTGCCGCCGTGCACGCTCGTCCCCGTCACCTGTGTTTACACGGCAGCTGACAGGGGCGGAGTCAAACTCACCGATGCGACACGGACCAACTAATGGACGCCGGGACGCTGCCCCTAGTGTTCAGGAGAAGTTGTGTTTCGTCTCTCAGAGAAAGATCCAGAAACACAGCCGTAAAAACTTCCTGAAGACATTTTTCAGACTTATAAGACTGACAGACTAATGATTAATACAACAGTCACTTGTCATGTAAAAGACTCAAAGATTATATATACACATATATATATATATATATATATATATATATATATATTTTTTTTTTTCATCTCCTCTTAAAAAGCCTCTTTTTTGCAGTATTTATGAATGCACGAACGAAAAAATGACTATAATTCAGCACCAATACACACATTTTATCTCTAATGGGCACTTCAGCAGAACGAGTTCTTTCAATTTTCATTCTTTAAAAGGACATTTTGACGTTAATTAATTTTTTTCAACTTTCAATTCATGAAAGTTCTCTTCAAATTAATGTCCGTCAACCTCTCACTCACACTCAATGTGCTTTGAACTCATAAAATGAAAAAAAAAAAAAAAAGACAAAAAAAAACAACCGGTCTCTGACCCTTGTCAGGGGCTGAAATCCACTGATTTCCGTTCAGACGCTGCTGTTTCCTGGGTGGGCGGAGCAGCAACCAGGCAGAAAGGACGAGACGGCCGCCGACACATTTCTGAGCGTCTGCGGCAACGAAAAGGCAGAAAGATCCGCGAGAAACGTCGTGATTTAGCCGACCGCTCCTCCAAAGCAGGGACGAGCAGCCGATTCATAAGTGGCCTGTCGAGATAAAACACGGCGGCGATGAGGCTCTGATTGGGACCAGTATACGTCCCCCCCCCACCCCCACCCCCCGGCTGCGGTTCAGCGGCCCGCCAGGGGCTGAAAAGGAAGACAAACGTTTTGATTAGGGGTCTCCTTCAATGTCACAGCAGCCGGCGGCAGACGAGAAGAGTGAGGCGAGGCCGTCCGGGGTGGGAGTGTGGGGGGGGAGCGGGGGCCGGGGGGCTTGAAGGCGATGAGAGGAAAATGGATGTGTCGGCCGTCTGGAGGCCGGCACATCTTTCTTGTGAGTCAGAGCCAGAGCGAGCCGGGGCCGGAGCGTCTCCTTTAATGAGACCCTCTGCTGGAAGACCCCTCTTCACTCCCTGCCTGCCCGCACATTGTTAAGATTCATGCAGCAGCGGTCGTCGTCCCCGCCCGCCCACCCGCCGCCATGAGGGTCACGTCGTGATCACAGTGTTGCCCACCACCACCACCACCAACACCACCACCACCACCGTCGCCACCCCCCACCGCACAAGTTGAAGCATGTGGATGGGTCTTGTGGCAGCTACAGTTATTGAACCATCAATTAGCAGAAGTGGATAATTATGAATGAACAGCGACAAAGATATCAGCCACTCTGAGAAAAATTATGGAAATTACCCCCGGCTCATCCACGTCTTTCTCTCTATCTATCCATCTATCTATCTGTCTGTCTCTCTCTGTCTGTCTGTCAGACGTAGAATTTCCATTTAACATGGAGGTTGTTTTTGGCCTGGAATTACCAACATCAGAATAGTTTGACTTATTTCAAACCAACAAACTAAAACTCTTAAGAAAAAAATCCAGAAATCCAATCCAACTTCTCTCTGATTTCTGGCCTTTTTTCATCTTTTTTTCTTCTTTTCCTCTTCTTTTCTCCCTCGTGATTAAAATCTCTCTGGCGAAGACAGAAAGAAATGCTCCAACTCTTCAAAGTCGCAGATTGCTCTTTTTTTCTTTTTCTTTTCTGTCTTTCTTTCTTTCGTTTTTTCATTTCTGCCATTCCGTCTTGTCAGCTCAACAAAATGTGAGTTATAGCCGCACAAAAGGCGGCTTAATGCAGCTCTCAGCGCCGGTGACACATGGCGTAATGGAAAAAATGGCACTCGGCCTCAATATGGATGATCCGCCCTGTTGGGCTGAAGCCCCTTTCAACGCCACATCCATCACGGCGGCCACCTGGGCGCCTTTTCCGATGCTCATCGTTCCCTAATGAACATGATCACCAAACCCCGCCCCAAAAAAAAAAGACAACTTGCTTACTTACTTACTTCTCTCTGCACAAACATCACATCCACAGATCAGAACCATCAAGTGTCTTGACATCCACCCACATGTCGCCCACGGTAGCGCAGTTGGACGTGTGTGTGTGTGTGTGTGTGTGTGTGTGTGTGTGTGGGTGGGTGTGGCTGGGTGAGGTGGGGGGGGGCTGGGTGTGGAGGGGGGCTCCGGTGATGGCCGAGGCAGAAGGGGCCACTTCCTGTTCAATCAGACCCTCCATCTTCACTCCCAAACTTCTTCTCCTCTCCATTTCTCGCCCTCATTTGCATCCCTTTTATGTCCCTGCTTGCCATTATGCAAATGTGGCCCGACGCTTAAAAAAAAAAAATACTCTGGTTCACAAAGCCAGTCGCTCCATTTACTCCCCACCAACCACACACACACACACACACACACACACACACACACTGCACTTTATGACTTTATTCCTTTCTTTTTCATCAATATCAGCCGGGGGAGGGAGGTTATGCAGCTTATGCTAACCCAAGTGTTTGCAGCATTCTGTCTTTGAACTGTAATTACCTCAGCAACCGAACCACAGGAGCCGGTCGCAGTCGGGGAAAGCTATTACACTCAGCGGTGGGGCCGCGGTGGGTTTTTTATTTTTTCTCTTTTTTTTAATGTGCACCGAGCGCCGGCGCTCAGCCGCACACCTAGCATGCGATTCCTCAAACTGGAAAAGTCTTTTTAAGAAAATCTCTGCCGCGTGTTAAATGTTCTCTGATAATAAGGTCCGCCTGTTGCTTCTTTCAGGGAGATATGCACTTTGTGACGTCACAAAGGTTCACTGCACACTGACAGAGGAGCACTTTTAGCGGGAGGCTGTAGACAGAGGGCTAAATATGCTGTTGTTTTCCGGAGGCTTATATGGAGAGTTACAGAGTCACAGCGTGCAATGAATATAAATATTGGGGGAAAAGCAAAAAAAAACCTTTTTCTCTTTTTCAACATCACAACCGTGGATCAGCGTGCATGAACCATGTGATTGTGATGTCACTCCACTGGGAGTCTGGGACCAGGATGAAGCTCTGAAAGAATAACTGACCTTTAAAATGCACAAACTGTCTTTATCCGTCTCCGGGGTGGAGGGGGGGGGGGGCAGGGGTTCAGGAGGGTTGAGATTTGTTTGTTTAGTGCTCAGGACTCCGGACATGCGGCAAGGTTCCATTCCATTCCACGGCTCATGAAACCTCTGCAACCTTTGGAGCTGCTCTGTATTTGAACTGTCAGAGAGGAGATGACGCCTGGACTGATTTACCAAAGCGATTGCTGCCCCCCGCCCCTCCTCCCCCCCCACCCCCTCCCCCTACCCTGCACTCCCACCAGATCCATCCTCTCGTGTTTTTTTCTTTTTCTTTCCCCCCTGATGTCCATGAAATCCCACTTCCTGCGGCCGTGCAGGCCGTGATGAAGCGGCTGCCTGCGAGGCCCGGCGCCCTCTGTCATTTTTTTTGTTGTTGTCGTCGGAGCCGCGGTTGGGAGGCCATCTGTCTTGATTACGCTTTAGCCACCGCTAATGCTCTAAGCGCGACGGGGTGGTTGTGCGGGAGGGTGGGGGAGGCGGGGTGGGGGGGGGGCGGGGGTCGCCCGGCGTGTCGTCGTCGTGCACGGCGGTGTTTGTTTTACAAGCCGACGGGCAGCGCGGGGAAAAAAAAATAAAATAAAAGAGCGAAGCGCGGGGATGGGAAGGGCAGATTGATGCTGCTACACGCCACGGCTAATGGGCCTGATGGAGCTCTATGAAATATTCATCGTCGGTTACTACGGCTGTAGCGCTGCCAGCTGCTTCTGCGGGATTACATTTTTGTATTAATGAAGTAGCCGGCGTAACAAAGGGGCTGCGAGCCGCTGCGAGGAAGTCCTTTTGAGCAGAAGAGCAGGTTGGCCAAAGGTGTTGTAAATGAAAAATAATAATAATCATATCGGCAGTCTGAGGTGGGAAAAAAAAGAACCACCCCCCCTCCCTCCCCCACTGGAGCCACAGCTTCTCCGTCCCCTTCAGCTGTTCACCTGCAGACTGTTAACACATCGTCAAGCTTCGATTGTCGAGCCGTGACTTTGTACATCTAATAACATACATCAGGTCCAGCGAGTCATCTCTCTCTTTTTAAATGTGTATGAATGTATATTCTTTTTCTTACTTTAGACCCAGCGGTAGAAATATTCCAGAATGTGAAATGTTAAAAGCGCCGGAAACTGCGCTTCACCCTTCAACATCTGAAGGATCTCCTCGTAAAAATAAGTCTCGTAAGAAAATTAGCTCGAGCCGAGCTCAGTGTGAGGGTTAATTATTTGGCTGCTCATTTCCCCTCTCAGCGTTTTTTTAACACCTCTGCATTTTTTTTTTTTCCCGGTGCTTTGGCAGATTTGTCAAACAGCATTTTAAGCGCCGGAGCCTTAACTTCTTTTTCTTCAGGCCAACACGAAGGTGAAGCTGCGTATATCCACCGGTGTGATGCTCCACTCCCTCCCCCCCACAAACCGATGGATGAATTGTCGCGACAGAATGATCCGCCGTCACTGTCAACTTAATGTTCATAATGCGGCGGATAAATAAAGAGAGCAAATTACAGCCATCACACCTGCGGCGCCCCTGAATGGATCCGCGCTGGAGTTTCCGGCTCATGACTAATGAGGGGCCTGGTGACAGGGGGGTGGGGAGTAGGGGGGTGGGGGGGTAGGGGCGGGCAAAGAGGAGGAGGAGGAAGAGGAGACGGCGCTTCAACAGCAATAAAATACGTACAGACTTTCGAAGCACAAACTCCTTGCCGACCTACAGCACAGATGAGTTTTCTCTATCATCAGAGCCTCCAGCTTCCTGTTCAACTGTAGCGAGGCAGGAAAGGCGTTGCTGAAAAACTAAAGAAGAAGAAGAAGACTGGTTCGCATGCACAATATCGAGTTTGCACATGTGGTTTCTAATACTACCGGCAGACTCTGAATACTTTTACAATCTGCTCCGACACCTTAATGGAACAAGCAAATTTCACTGAAGGGATCAACAAAAGCGTTTCAGCATGAGTGGATTCAGTTTTATCAGCTGGTTGTCTTTTTTCCCATGCTTTGAAAGGCTAAAACAGTTTCACTCAAGGCAGTTTTGAAGAGAACAGCAGGTTTTCTGCTTAGATTCCAGCTGGCTTTGACCAGTTGTGTTGCTCCTCACGGTTTGCAACAAATTGAAAAACAAAGAGCAGTTAGTTCGCTTTCATTTTGATGGACTACGTTCCAGTTTATTCCAAGTTCACTGCAGGTTCGGAAAAGACTCGTTTCAGCCTCAAAGATTCATCCGTCCGTCCGTCCATCCGTCCGCCCGTCCGTCCGCCCGCCCCCTCCGGCAGCAGTTTGCCGCCGAACCGCAGCAGAACTCCAGCAGCTCTCGGAGTAAAAGCCACTACAAACATTAAAAGATCATCAGCGGCGAACGAGCTCGACTCGGATGTGGTTGCGTGCGCTTCAGAAGGCGGCGCCCCGGCGGGCCGAGTGAATGATATTTTTAATTTGCCTCAGATCCCACTGGTCACCGACCGCAGCGTCCGCGGGAGCGTCTTCGATTTACGCTCCAAATTAACCCGTCCATTAAAAAGCGCCTCGCACCTGTCATCTACGGCAACGGCGAATTAACCCAAGATTAAAATACGACCCCCCGCCCCCCCAAAAGCCCCCCAGGCCTCTCAGTGGGCCCCCCTCCGTTCATCAGCTGCCAGAAACACCACCAGCAGCCACTGATTAAAGAAAAACCCCGGTCACCACCGGCACAAGGAGAAGAAGAAACCCAGATTACTAACTCGGCCGTTCCTCCACGTTCTGAAGGCCTCCTGCGCTCCTAAATTGCCGGCATCACTGCGGTAATAGTTTTGATAATGATCCTGGGCTGAGCGCCGCTGCTTTGTGGCCTGGAAGTGCAGCGGCTGCATGCTGATGAGGTCTCTGAACTGGGCTGGACGTGTGTGTGTGTGTGTGTGTGTGTGTGTGTGTGCCCATTGGTGGTTTCCGTGGGATGATTGACGAAAGGGGGCAAAAAGGATGAGAAGGAAACGATCAAATTGGGCCAAAAAAAAAGCCATGTGCAAAAACACCTGTTTGAATCGACTGGCCGATGTTTGAACAGAGGTAACAACGTTTTTTTTCAGGAATTACGCCGCACGTGATGATTTTAGTGACTGAGAGTCTCACAAACAGCACGTGAGTAAATCATCGTAACAGCGGCGGCGGCAGTGAAGTGATTAGCAGAATCTGCTGCTGTTCTGGGAGGAAATCCAGCCGTCAACACAGGCGGTCCTCGCAGGCTTTCAGCCGTAGCGGTCAGACGCTTCCAGGTTTTGCATCTTTTTCTGTGTATTTTTCCTCTTTTTTTTTTTTTGGCTGTGTAAATACATCTGAGTAGAATTTCACACTTTTCCAGGCACGCGGTCTTTGCGGTTGCATACATGTCAAACAAAGCCACCTTTCCTTCTGTGCTTTTAACACGCAGCCACCATTGAAAGTGGAGAGCCTTTACGCCAGAGGTCAAAGGTGACAAAGTCTTTTTTCTCTCCGTTCCGATGACGTCGAGTTTCTTTGATGCCTTTTTTTCTCGTTCACACCTTGAGTGGAAAACACAAGGTTAGTTCTTTAACAGCCGCGTCGCACTTGTCGTTGTCCGTCGTCTTTGCGTTTCCTGCTTTATTTTGATAGTCTTGTGTTTCTGTAATTCACTTCCAGTTCCTGGTTTTCCCGCCAGTTATTCTCCCATAAGTAATTTCCAAAGGCATCTCGAAGAGCTTTGCGCTATGAAAAGTTAAAGAGCTGCATGATGTGACAGCAGAAAGGAAAACCTCGCCCTGAGGGTGGAATCGAGCACACCCCATGACTCTGGAGGGCAACATCTGCTTTGACCTTCTGGGGCGAAAAAGAGATAGAAAAAAAAAGAGATTCATGGATGCTTTCACTGAGGCTCTTTCTCAAAGAGCTGCAACTGCTGCTGCTGCTGCTGCTGCTAATCTTCCCAGACAACGAGCGACAAGGAATAAAAATCCGATGGTTGTTTTCTGTTTGTTTTCTCCCTGAAATTTCTATTCATAGTTTGACTGTTGCCGAGCACTGGATGGAAAAAAAAGAAAGAAAAAAAAAACAGTAAAAGAAAAAGCTGCTGGAGATTTCTACGGCTGAACAAAGGTCTCTGCTCCTGTCGAAGAGGCGCCCACACGTTTAACCCGCCGAGTGAAGTCCCCGCCCCTCCTCCCGTCCGCTCCACCCCGCCACCAGCACCACCGACCGATGGCAGAAACCGTCCACGCATCTTTTCATCTCCATTATTTATGTTTCACGCTGCTCTCTGCCAAAGAAAGAAAAGAAAAAAAAAACATTGCTCAGCGGCGCCTCGTGAACACGGATCCCCACCTGAGGCTAATGGTTCCACTCGTCCGCCCCAAAGTGAAACACTTAATTCTTAATTGGGCATTTCAGTCGTACATCATGAATAAATGAGGCCGGCGTGCGGTTGACACGTCCACCCCGGCGCCGGAATACGTGAGGGGCGGATTAGCGGCGGCGGATAAATCAGGCGGATGTGACGGAGATTTAAATGCGGCGGTGGAGGAGGGGGAGGGGTTGAGGGGGTGGAGGGGGATGATTGAGCGCAGCCACCTTGATGTAAAACTGCAGCCGCCACATCACCCCTCCCTCCCCCCTCCCTCACCCATGTGCCCATGATGACACTTCTGCTGCGAGACTCAGCCAGGCTTTAAATTAAATGAGGGACTTTTTTTTTTTCCTCTTTTCCCCTGAACAGCCGGAGTGACAGGTACAAGCTGGCGCCGCTTTAAGTCTTTGATTCCCCCCTCGTCGCTGCTGGGTTTTTTTTATTTTTTAAAAAGCGCTGCCGTCTTGGAATGGCAACAATGGAAGTTTAAAAGAAAAAAAAAAAAACTCATTTTAAAGGGAAACTGGATTTCAAATATCCAGAGTCCCCAAATCAAACGGTGCAACAACAAAAAGAGACGGAATCAAATGCATCTTGTATGGCCTGAGCTGAAACTTTTTTTTCTTTACTTTTTAAAATGTCTTTACCCCAGTGTGTTTCGTACAACCATGAATAATCTGTGGCTCTCGGCTCTGACTGGGAGTTTTTCCTGGTGGATTTTCTCGACCCTCTGACGACCTTCTCAGCCAGCCAGTTTTCCGGACTCGACCCCATGCATCTTGAAAAGCTCCAAAATTTTAAGTGCTTTCAGATTAAACAGGGTGAGTGCAGATCTGATTGCCGTCCATTCAGTCTTCAATTTTTTTTAAATTGCAGGCATGAATTTTGTAATTCCGGCAGGAAAATATATTATTTTTTCCATGTCCTCGATGAACCGCTCCTATTTTATGAAAATTCAGCTGAGTGGCCCCTTTTTTTTTCACACTCGCGCTGCTTCAAGTTCAAATGAAGCCACGAGCGACGGCTCTGGTGTGCCATTTTGTGATCTTTTTTTTCTGTCTCAGCCGAGTGCAGGAAATCATTTTAATATCTCTTTTCTTCTTGAGACGGCGGCTCGGTGTCAGCTACGGTCTCGGGGGCCAAAGTGCGCCGCCGCTGTGAACAATCAGAGTTTGATAAAAAAAAAAAAAAGAGAGGCGAGAGGATGAGTCTGATAGCGCGACTGATGGTGGTGGGGGTGGTGAGGTGCATGGTGGGTAGCCGCCCGTCTCTGATGTCTTGCCTCTCCTCGATGACGTGCGTGCGTGGGTGTGTGTGTGTGTGTGTGTGTGTGTGTGTGTGTGGGGGGGGGGGGAGGTTTTGTTTTTTTTTTTTAATTTTAAAAATATTCCCTTCTTTCTGTTCTGCTGTTATCGAGGAAACGCGGGCGCCGGCCGGTCGAGGGGCCGCCTGCACGCCGCCCTGCTGGCGAGATAAGACCTGAAGAAGGCCTGTAGGGGGTGGCGAGATAAGACGTGCGCACGCCGCACGTGCACGCTCCGGATGATGAAAACACACGTCGGCGCTTTGAGGCGTTGACTGTGATTTCTGTTTTTTTTTTCTTTTCACCTTCTTACTGCTGCTTGATGTTTAGATTCACATCTGTAGAGGGAAGAGGCTGCGTCCAGGGACAGCGCACACACACAGACACACACAGACACACACACCTGCTTGTGTGTGTGTCTGTGTTTTTCGGTCGAATGTCAGAGTGATGAATAACTTGTGTAACTCGTGTTTCTCACTGACTTGCAGCCCTTCCACTGGCACCCCACCCCCCATCTAACGCCCCCCATTACCACCCACACACACACACACTCACACTCCCACTCACACACACACCTCTAATGGAGTTTGCCGCTTCCCGCCTGAGCGCTCGGCAGAGGATCGCAGGCTCGGTGTACACGGCCGTGAGCTCCAACACCTGAACGTGAACTACAGCACTACTGTAGTGTGTGTGTGTGCGTGCGTGCGTGCATGTGTGTGATCAAGCCCCAGCCCATCTGCGCTGTGACACCCCCGACGCCTGAGCCAAGCCAAGTGCCGGCGGCGGCGGGACCTCTCTCGGCTTTGGCTCTGCCAAACACCTCTGATGCGTGCACGCCATCATGCACGTCAAACTGCTAGAGGACCCGCCCCCTTCTCTCTCTCTTTTTTTTTTTTTTAACTACGGCTTTCCCCTTCAGTCTTTTGCACGACGCTGACAAGAAGTTTGAGTGAAATTGGTAGCAATGGGGCGTCGGCACTTTGATCTGTAAAATCTCTCACTTCCTGGTTCCACATGCTAACTTTTTCTTCTTCTCCTCCTCCCTCTTGTGGCTCTGCAGGGTCGGAGGCCATGTTCTCCCAGCAGCCTCAGGACCTGGTGGTGGTGGCCGGCCAGCCCGTCACGCTGCCCTGCACCATCCCGGGCTACCACGGCGTGGTGCTGTGGATCAAGGACGGCCTGGCACTGGGGGTGGGCCGAGACCTCTCTGGTAAGAAGGAGCTACCACCCCCCCCCCCTCATCTTCTCAGTTTAACTACACTGTGATGGACATCGTTGGAGGACCTCAAAGATGTACAAAAAAATCATTTTTGTCTATGTGGACGATGGAGAGAGGAAGAAAAGTAGAAAAGTCAGAGAGGAAAAAAGCAAGACAGATATGTGAAATCAATATCGGCAACGGTCTAGTGTGGGTGGGGGGGTGGGTTGGGTGAGGGGTGTCTAATGGCTTTTTGATAAGAGTCTGTGACGTCCTCTAATTAAGCTGCACCTCATCTTTAATTGCCTTAATTGTTTAATTTGGAGCAAAAAAAAAGTGAATTCAGCAGCCGACACAGTTGTTCCAACAATCAGGTCCTGATGTTTCATGCATGACTCTGGATTCACATTGAGTGTAAAACACAGTGCTTGTCTAAACACACCTTTACAGACTTCTGAGGCTGGAAGAAAAAAAGAAATGAGCATTGAAAAAATAAAGCTCGTCTCAGCGGCTGTCCGGCAGACGGAGCACAACGACTGTATGCAGACGACTCTGTGCTGTGCTGCTGACTCTGATTGGCCATCAGCCATCCGCCCGCTGCACTCGCTGACCTCAAAGCTTGTTGGTGCCACACTGCAACATAAATTGATGCAGCTGTCCGGCTCATAACTACCCCCCAGACCCCCACCCACCCACACACCCACACACACACACACACACCCTCTCCCCACAAATAAAACAACCCTTCTGCATGTCCACAGTACCAGCAAATGCACAACAAACTCAGTGTTGGAGATGGAGATGATTTCAGTTGTTATGTCTGGTCATCAAATTGTGACGAAACAACTTGTGTTGTGTTGTTGTGCATCGTAAACCCTGCCTACTACCTACAATGCATGTCAGTGCTTGGATTTCATCATGAGCCCACAAAGTCGTACCATAGTCTTAGAAATACTGCCTCCAGCTAATAATCCCACTCCTAATCTCAGGGACTCTTTAAAGATAATAATATTGATAATCATAGGTGATAACAAATATTATTGACAACAAATTAGATCCTGTTTCTCTCTGCTCCAACTGAACAATATGAATTTGCTTTCTGCACTGATTCCTGCCCAACAGATTCACAGTATATGATGAACTCTGCATCATTGGCAGCAAGGACTATTAAATATACAGATAAATAGTATAAATTGAGTTTCTTATCTTCACCCGAATGTCCTGCAGCTCTCTCTCTCTCTCTCTCTCTCTCAATCTCAGTTAATGCCAAAGCGACAAGATCTGCAGCCAGTAGTCGAAAAACGCAATCACCTGCTATGATGAGCAACGATTAAAAATGTATCTCGCCCCGAGACTGGAGTGCGTGGAGGGGCGTAGGGGTGGGGGGGGGGTGGGGTGGGGGGGGTGGTGGGGCGAGGGTCTTCGAGTCCCTGACCTTTATCTTAAGACATCTCTCGGCCGCCGCTAATTAAAGCACCGCGGCGGCCGCGGCTGCTGAAGGAGCGCCGGTAAAGCCGGCCAATCCCCACCTCCGGTGTTTCATCCCGGCCCAGGGGAGGAGGGGCAGTGGGGGGGGGCGGGTCAGCAATGAAGTGAGGGTCCAGCCGCCTCCCAGTCGCCTTTTTGCAGTCGAACCTGGGGAGGGGGGGGATAAGGAGGGTGGGCTGAGCGATGGAGAGAGAGAGATATGCTTTTTTTTCATGTCAGAGGGACTCAGGGATGTAGAGCTCGTTTTAACTTTCCCTGCTTTTTTTTTTTCTTTTTATCGATTCAACAAGACCCGGCAATGAAGGAGAAATCCCTTCTTGAAACAACGGCCTAAAGAAAGAGGCAAAGTGGGGGGAAAAAAGATGTAGAACAGCCTGATAACAGATAGAGCCTGTTGTACATGTTTTTTTTTTTATTTTCATTTTTTAACAGATCAGCTATCAGCGGCACATCTAGTTCAACCAATATCATCTCCTCCTCCGGCCGCCCCGTCAGCCTCAACACGCAGCGCACGAAGCTCCTGTCTCTCTTCGACAAAAACAAAACTTACTTTTTGGATAAAATAAACGTTTTTTCTCCTCTAGTGGCTGCAACTGACGAGACCTCTGGCGTCACATTCACCTCCCTCCTCCCCTCCACCGCCACACGCTTTTTAAAGTAAAGTGCCGTGCAGCTGCAGCTGCAGCCCGTCTTTCTTTTTTTTTCTTTCTGTATCGCCTGAAGTTACGCAACGCGTGCATTTCCATCACCGCCGGAAGACGCACTCAGTCAAAAGGAGGAAGATGGCAGCTGTATGCATAGCCAGCGTGACGAATCAGACGTTCGGCAGCGGAGCGATTCAATAACGTACCGCAGGTCCCATTCACGGGAGAGCGGTGATTAGGGAGAGAGAGGAGGGCGAGAGAAAGAGAGAGAGAGAGAGCGCTCGTTCGACAGCGGCACAAAAGCTCCGCCCCTTCCTGCCGAATTTCCTATTCCACTTCCCTTCTCTTGTGTCGAGATTTTCCGGCGCTAATTAAAAGGAAAGGTAAAGTCGCTCCCGGCGCACCGGTCGGCAGCATGAATATATGCATGACAGCGAACGGCGTGCAGCGTCTGATGACGGCGAGGACGGACAAGCCGCCTACCGGCTAATTCTCCTGCAGATAAAAATCTAACATCGCCGACTCCGACCTGGCGTTCCCAGTCTGCAGGGAGTCCAGACTGCTGTCCAGGTGCAGGAAGGGTCGGGGTCCCGATGTCCCCTTGACACATGCAGGCCCCAAAACAGAGAGGGTAGGGGATATTTCCCAGAATTCCTTCCAAATCAGTGGCTACAACAACCAAATGTTGTTCTAATGTTCCAATTAGAACCAAATGTAAAGTGAGGAGCAATAATGTATAAAATGCTATAGATAAACTTCATTTAATAATAATTATTGCAATCAGTGCCATTGTAATGTTATCCTATTGTGATTCAGTCCCAATAATGAGGGGTTGCATTGTAAAAAAAAAAAAAAGATGTAGGATTGAGCCAAAGAGGATACAGGCGATGTCGTAGCTCAAACAGGAAGTAAGTAAGAAAAAGCTTCGGGAGGCTCCCAGACCCTCGTCCAACCCGACTCCCATCGCAGGATGTGCAAGAATCACGCTGTGGCTTAATACCATAAATCACTCGGCCACGCCTCCAGTTCCTCACACTCACACGCACATGCACACACACGCACACACTCGCACAACGGCACATTGATTCGGCCTCAAGACAAATCCATTTCCCCTCCCCTGATGGATTCACTGCTTCTTAATGGGCCTATTTTACATTGTTAGCTTCAGGTAACGCGTCACGTCTTTGGAATTCGCCGAGATCCGAGATCGATGGCCCTTTATGTAAACATCAGAGCAGAGGTGATCCGTCTCGGCGGGCGCCATTACCGACCGCGGACCAGACAACAGACGCGTGCGGCGGCGGATCCGGCGCTCATCAGGTGGCGCAAACACAAGTCATGTTGTTCCCCCGGTCTTGGGAAATTAGACGGCCGAGTAATCACTTACTTTGCCCGCGCGCAAATGCAAATTAGCTTTGGAGCGAGAGCTAATGCGGCGAGATGAATCTGGAGCGGGGCCCACATCCTCGCACAGTCAAATTATTAGTTCGCCGGAGGCGCAGGAGAGGCACTTAGCCACCTCATCTTTTCCTTTTTCCTAAACGTGAAAGGAGCGCAGCCGACACTTTGCCTCGATTGAGGTTGGTCGGCGTGAAAAAAATAAAAGTCGGAGGGGAAGAGGAAAAATGCACTTCCTGCGGTTACAAAACGCTTTCGACCCTGCGTCGGTTTTCGGAGTCAACGCACGGTCACGTCGCCCAGGAGGGGGCGGCGATCGTAACCCCACTGATCCGCAAAGAGCATCATTGCCTTGGATCTCATCAATGAACATAAAAATTGAAGCGGAATGGTTCCCCAGGTGACCTTGGCCAAACTCGTCGCTGGCTTTCACCCGCTATTTTAGCCGCCGGCTCGCAGGGCAAACTAAGCTACTTCTCAAGCCGGCGGTTATTAGTTTTATTAATGGAAGCTTTTAGGTGAGATCGCATCGCTATTAACCCCGCTACCTTTACGGCCACTTATACTGGAGTCCTGCTCCCCCCCTGCAGGCCATTTATATTTATATAAATATATAAATATATGACTGCCATCATACTCTGGTGTCTCATTCAGGGTGGAAAGCCTCTTTAATGCAGTTTGTACTCCACCTTCTCAATGTGTCCTGTTGACAGAATAATGCGGGATTTAACCTTTTAATAAACGCTGGGCTGTGAGGAGACACAGAGGAGAAACTCCTCTAATCTACTCAAATCTTTAGTTAGCTTGGCGGAGCAGCAGCATCCATCCAGATCAGTCGAGTCTTTTGCCAGGTGAATGAGAGTAGAGTCGCGCTAGTAGCTTGACAGTCATAGCGAAGGATGGTGAACACGGTTTGCTAGCACTTATTAGCAGCGTCTCTCCGACAAGGAAGGAAAGGAAAAGCACTCACATTTCTTCCTCGGAAATTTCTTTCACTCGCTGCAATTTCTTTGGAATTGTTGGACTTACCCTCTCTCTGCATTTTAGATGTACTATCATATGGCCTCTCCAGCCTGCAACATGCTTTTTAAATGCAGAGCTAATGTCACATTGTTGGGAGAAGGTCGTTTTTCCAAATAATGCGTCTCTTCAGTCGGGATCAACCGTCACACAAAAACCCCAATCACATTTTGTCAAAGTAGAGGAGGAAGTTGTGGGATGGCAGCGGGGCGTCCACATGGCAAGACGTGAGGCTTCAGAACTCAGCGTGTCATCGCAGGATAAACGGCTCTCGGTCAATGGGAGCTATTTTCTAAAACGCCCAAATCAATAATATCAAAGTTCTCATGTTTCCTTCCGTCCTTCCACTCGGCCCAAAGTGGAGACTCACATCGCCTCATCGGCTGTCGCTCCAGCGTTGAAGAGGGCCTGCTTCATAATTCATTACGGGCCAACTCAGCTGTGATGTAACAGTCACTTATCTGACTTCCAGGCTATTGGATGCAATTTTTTCCAGAGAAGCCAGTCAAGGATTTAAAAGCCACTGAAAGGCAGCTGGAGCCGTGCTGCAAAAAGCTTTCAGAGAAAAACCAACATGTTTTTTGTTTATTTTTTATCATGTAAAAAAACAAAATTGACTCTTCTGCTCATTGTTATTGAAAATCAATGCAAGTTAGTCCTCAATTTTTTCAAGTAATTATACAACAGCTGGATGGGAAGATAAATGTTTTCAGGGGGAGGGGGGAAAATGAGCAATGCGGTCGCACCAAATTAGTTCCCCTTTCAACAAAAAATAAAACTCATTTTCTGCAGTTTCAATGTGGAACAATGACTTAAGGACCGCTGGGGAGAAACAAAAAAAATTCTAAGCTTGATCTCCGGTCACATTTTTCATAGTCGCGGTGCATTCTTCACAAATTGACGTTCTCTTCTCATTCGGGGACACTCCGTCGCAGCAATTAGAAAAAAAAACGGGAGGACGGGCCAATGGAAAGGGATCTTCGGAGACGCGTTACTGTGATAGAATGTGAAACGCACCATAAAGTTTCCCAGTCAAATACATTCTTCTTCCGGCTTATGAGCCCCGGCGGGGGGACGGAGGAACTCCTCTCGATGCATATTCTGATCAGGTTCCAGGGGAATATCTTTAATACCATCTGACTCCACTTAGGTGGAAAATAAAAAAATAAAAAATAGTTAGTGCTCACCTTTTCTATCATTATTAAACCATAAATCAGTTTATCGTTTAGTCAAGACTTCAAGAATGGAGCAACTGCGTCTGTTTGTTGTTCGCCGTCATGCAGAAAATCCTCCAGAGTGTCTTTCAGCCCAAAACCCCACAGCGTCTGGGGGTCCGTTTAAACGTTTACACCCTTCATGTTTCATTAGTGTGTGTGTGTGTGTGTGTGTGTGTGTGTGTAGCAACGTGCTTGTAAACAAGTATGAGAGTAAATAGTGGCCGCACGGGCGACGAAGACAGATGGTTATTGACTTGTTTCAATATTCCAGGAGCTTCACGTTGCACTTGTTTCAACTTCAGAACAATAAGGTTGGCGCTTCTCCCCACACATAAAGACTTCTCTCTCCTTCTTTGTTTCCCCTCTCGAGTTCTTAATGCCATTTCTTAAAGTTTTGCACCCTTGTTTTGTTGTTTTCGTGCACATCAAAGAGTCTGAGTCAGGAGCTCGGAACAGTGAACAGGAAAAATAAAAGCAACAGCCACAGCACAACGCAACGCAAGATGAAAACACAACACAATGGCAGGAATTGCTTTGTCAAGACTCAACAAAGGCCCCTTATGAAGACGACCTTGTCGGAAATTATTCCCTTTTCTCTGGCGCGCAACAAAAGATGCATGCCTGTGTGTGTGTGTGCGTGCGTGTTTTGACAGAGGGCGGCTAGCTTTGCTGGCAAAACTTGCTAAGGCAGCAAAATTAGTGGAAGTGTTATTGTGTTTCCATGACCCCCAGAATTGTGCAAAACCTAAATATCGCGATACGAATCCGGTAATGGAAATACGCCAAATGTTATTGCTCGTTGAACTCAAATGCGGCTGAAAATGTGCATTTTGCAATATTTCATCAGTCTTTTAACACACACCAAGACAAGGGTGTGCATACCTGATAGTTTAGGACACTAGTGAACACACAGCAGCAGTGTTGTGACCCTGGCGGTGTTGTGAACTGCAGGCTACCCTCGCTACACCGTGATCGGCGACCACGGCTCCGGGGAGCATCACCTGCGGATCCAGCGGGTGGAGCTGATGGACGACGCCGTCTTTGAGTGCCAGGCCGTCCAGGCCGCCATGAGGTCGCGTCCCGCCCGTCTGACCGTGCTGGGTGAGTCCAGATTAAACACACACACACGTGCACACACAGACCGACACACAATCCAAGCGACGCGAGCGTGACCGCCAACCTCCGCTGAGCCGCAAAAAACAAGCAGCGGAACAGCTTCAGACTGCAGACTTCACGCTCCTCTGGTCTTTCAGGCTGGTTCGAGGGCAAAAAAATCTGCCTCATTTATTTGTTTTATGAACTTTGCTTCAAAAAATAGATTAGAAACTCACATTTTCCCCCAGCCGCATTGAGGAACTGCCTCATGAATCCAGAGAACAAACCACATGCGTCATATTAAAAACCATCCGAGTGGAATTAAATCGATGCTAATGTTCCCCATTTGGGATTCGACTTGACGTCTCCACTCAAACCTCCCCCCAACCTCCCCCCATCCTCACCCATGTGGCTTCCGCTGTCATTATGACTGCGAGCTTGAGAGGTTAGTGGCTCTTAATTAGACTTTATCGGGTCGCCATCTCTGCCCCCCTCGCTCGCTCTGGATGTTCGCCATCAGTCGCTGCAACCCGACTCACCCACCCTCACCCACCCTCACCCGTCCACTCCAGAGCAGATTTCTCGATGCAGGATTGCTGTGAGAGGAAAGGCGTGGGGGATTGGGGTGTTGGGGAGGATCGGGGGGGTGAGGGATGATGATGATGATGTGAAGGTCCTCGCCACCAGCGACTGATCGATCCGGTCTAATGAAAAGTGAAACTAACGATTACGGGGCAGAGAAGGGTGGAGGGGGAGGTGACAAACGTGGGGGGGGGTTGACTGGCTGCATGGATGGACAATTATTTCTACCCGTCATTTTTAATATTAGCTAATATTTGCAAATTAGAAAAAGTTTTTAAAATGTTCAAAATTCAACATTTCTAATGCTACATGATGAGTCCTCACCATCCTGCCCTTGCTTTTGTTGCTACCCCCCCACACACACACACACACACACACATTGCCATCATCACCAACAAGCGACGCCCCCTGCCATGCAAATATGTCATTGCATCTGCCGAACAAACTGATCTGTTGCCTCAAAATGAATGGAAGCTAAAAAAAAAAAAAACACATTAAAAACTGAGGTGTTACAAGACCAAGAGCACAACGTGGTGAAAAACTTTACATTTTAATCCATTCCACGCTGCACTTTCCCCAAACTTGACGACCTCCGACTGCAGGGGCTGATTAGGCATGATTTTGCAAAATGAGTAAATAAATAAATATTTGACACCTGGCTGCGGGTAAACGGCCTCGTCACGCCTTCGTCACCTGTTCCAGGCTGATTGAGGGGTGATGAAGTTTTAAAATCCCTGAGGAGCGAGAAAGTTGTGTTGGTTTAATCCCGCTGCTGAGTGAGGGAAGCTGCTGCTGCTGCCAGGACGAACCTGACACTCGCACCAGCTGACGCAGGGAATGTATGCAAAGGCCTGCGTCACCGAAGAAGAAGAAGAAGAAGAAGAAGGAAAAAGAAAAAGCTTCCGGCTGCCAATTACATGCCTGCAAAAACCTCCTTTTCCTCCGAGCCGACGGCACAATAAATCCTCCACGTGTCGTATCGGAAGAGATCCGCCCCCTCCGCTCACCGATTGGCCGAGAGAAAATGCAGGTTAGAAATTGCACCGACGTGCAGAGACGGAGACAGTCCTCGACAAGCAGATTCAGCACCAGTCCCTTAATCCCACCTGGAAAAAAAGCCCCACGCACCTTTCTCCTTTGTTTTAGTGCAGGGTTGAGGCAATTAAAAGAGACAGAGAGCGAGAAAAAACACCTTCCCACAATGCCGAGGTCCCTCGTCCCCAGCAAGACGTATGAACTGGACCCAGCCGCCTCGCGGGCTTCTATCTTCGCATGCCGAGCCGGGCGTCAAGGTCCCGTGAATTAGTCATGAAGAGAGAGAAAAAAAATCTGAAAAAATCTGAAAAAAAAAAAAGAAAGACCCCTCCCCGAGGCTAATTATCCCCCTCGCAGCCGGCCGTCTCTGCTCCAGACCTTTGCTCTAATCTGGCCAACCTCAGGTCGAGGGACGGCGGCAGTGGAGAGGAAGTGAGATTGCGGCTGTTTGAGCCGCTTTCATGAGCTGCTTCTCTTTTATCGGGGGGAAAAGAAGAAGAAGAGAGAGAATCCAGGGCATGTCACAGTAAAATGCCATTTATTATTGACATTTTAATGAGTCAGCCTCTGTCTGAGCTTCTTTTGTTCCGCCACTTTTTATCATCCTGTCTCCCGTTTTTGGCTTTTCTTTCTTCTTTTTTTTCCCTGTGCTGGCTGGCTGAATGATCTGTTAATCACTTTCTAAAAGAAAAATGTGATTTTTGTGTAAAAACACAGATAATGCGGTGTTCATTTTTTTAACCCCTCTATGGATTCCAACTCTTTTAATTGGAGTTTTAACTGCTCTGCATTTTCTTAAAAATGTGTCGTCTTATAGGGACCTATATTCCACCCAGATCTTTATTTTATGCCACAGTGGAGTAGACAGGTAATGGTCTCTATGAAGAACAGACACTTAGCCCTCTGTTTGCGGCCACCCTGTTGTTTTGGCTTCCGGCTGAAACACCATTGGACCTTCCAGTTACCCAAAAATGGGTATGTGGAAGTCTCAGTAGGATGGAGCCCATACCTGGCGAAGGGAGGAGAAGTTATTGCTGTCCTTTGTGACATCACAAAGAGTCACTTTCGAGAATTGCATCTTCTTTTAAAAGACACACAATTAAAAGTTTGCACATTTTATCCCTGAGGCAAACTTGTTTTCTTCCTCTTTAAACACTCGCTGGACGTGACGACGTGTCGTCTCACATGCTTCTTTTTTTTGACAAGAATCTCTTAATTGCCCAACGTGGGGCCACGCGGGTCAGCGCAGAGCAGAGCAGGACGAGGCAGCAAACGGCTAAATGGCGGAAGAGGTCGACCTCGCTTGACAGAAATCAAGAGGAGTTTTGCAAAAAAAAAAAAGAAAAAATTGGATGCTGCTTCATTAGGACAGAAAATGTTTGTGAAGAAAACACTTGTCAGGACGTAAACAAACAGAAAAAGAAAAGAAAGAAGAACCTGCAGTTCACTCCCAGTCGCCACAATTAAAGACACTTGCGGGTGTTTCTTCCTTTCGACCTTCCTGACCTTCCTTTGACCTTTCTGACCTTGCACTTGACGGCCCGATCCAAACATCCAAAAACACCGTCTTTACTATTAATGTTACATCTTTTAAACTGCAGATGGACATTTCTGGTGCAGACAATCAAAACCCAAATCATGGATACTCTTTTTTTTGTAATTCAAACAAAATTTTGAGCAACACTTTGATGCAGGCCAGCGACTGTTGCTGCTCCGCTTCTTCTTCCCATCAACAGTCGCTTCTGTAAACAAGACTTTCCTGCCCTTTTATTTTTGATTGTCTCTTTCCTATTTTTTTTGCAAAATTAATACATAAACACACTTTTTTTTCTCTTCAGAGAAGAAAAGACTTACGGCGATTTGATTGTGCAGCCGCTGCCCAAACAACTTTTCAGACGCCTGTTGAAAATTCATCTGTCAATTTAACAAAAAATAAAAGTCCATGAGCATCGTGAAGAGAATCTGGAGATATTTTCATTTCAGTTGGTTATCAGTCAGCCTGCCACAGCCTTCAAATTAGCCCTCTAAATGAAAGGGTGACCGGAGCCGTTGCGAGGGAGGAAAACTTTCCAGAAGTTGTGGCAGATCTTTCAAAGTTGACAGTCGTCGCACAACAACAAGGAGCCGGGCCCCGACGTTGTTTCTCCGACCAAACATAATTGATAACACAGCCATCGGAATGAGCCCATTGTGGGCGCCAGATATTTGTTTTGCCTCCCTTGACGCCCCCCCTCCACCCTCGTCCCCCCGCATTGTTAATGTTTTGGACCAGCGCTCCGCTGACAATATTCATACACACAAAAGCCCGAGGGGATCTTTTGTTAGCGCCGTCTGCGAGTGCCGGCGCTGAATCAGCCCTTTTTCCCCCGGATGTGTCTGAATTCATTTAGTTGTCAAGGATCGCAGCAGCGGCAGCAGCAGTAATGGAGGTGAACTTTGACAGAGGAGGAAAAAAATGTCGATGGATTGAAAGTCTCACCGCCGGGAAACGCAAGCCAGCCGCATGAAAAGTGTTTTCTGCCGTGCGTGACGTGCTCCCGGTCCTAGGGTCGGCCAGGAGGAGGCGGAGAGGCTTTATTACTGGAGGATGGATCTGAAGTGTCGACCGAATGAGTCTGTTTCTTTTTTGGCCATTGGGAAACATCGAAGAACGACAACAAGTTTTGTATTTTGCTCATTTTTACTTCTTTTAAACACAGAGAAAAAAAGCTTTGCGAGCCGCGGATAAATTAAAATAAATGTTTGTGGAAATTAGTTTCTTCTCCAGTTTTGCTGAGCTTTACGCTGTTGTTGTGTCCTGGAAACAGTCTGTTGCTATCAGACAGACAGACAGACACGCGCGCACACACACACACACACACACACACACACACACAGAGAGACATGCTTTAATTGCAGGTCCGAAACATCCAAAAACCTCAACAACAGAAAGCTAAATATGTTTTTTTTTTTTTTTTCTGGTTTCCACTGACACACACAACAAAAGACTTTCTGTTTGTTTTGTATTTGACTTTTGTTCTTCTATTTCTGAATAGAATCACTGTCTGCCGTGGGTTTTTGTTGTTTGTTTTTTTGTTTCCTGGAGGAGAAACATTCTCAAAGTCATCTTTTTTTTCCACCTCTTTCTTCTTTCATACTTTCTGTCCTTGCGCTGCCATGGACTCTCGGCCGCTCTGGAACTCTGCAGCAGGACTGGAAGTACATTCACTTTGACGTCTGGGCTGATTTACGATCGCTTTATGACTCGCAGCGAGATCCTTCCTCGGACGCTGATAGAATTAAGATAAATATATAAATAACGGGGGGCGCTGTTCAGGGGAAAAGCTCTCCAGCCTTCCATGTTTCTGGGCGTTATCTCTCTCTCTTTTTTTTTTTTGTTGGCCAAATGGGATTTAGTGAAGCGCTCCCATCGGCTGTCACTCACAGAAGAATCTCAGCCTGCAGAGTCGCTGCCACGCCGCCGCCTCCCGCTGCCATTTTGTCTGCCGAGAGACGAGACGGAACGATAACTACATCCATGATATCAGAGGAGACGGGAACAGGTGCAGCATCACGGCAGACAGGCTGTAGGTAGGATGTTTCCTGACTCCAGGAGGAGGAATGACACCGGTACATCTGTGCTCAGCAGAGGAAAGAAGAAAAAAAGGAAGCAACTACACAACAACAGCAACAGCGGCGACGGCTGCGTGCGCCTGCAGCTGACGAGCTGCTCGGAGTCAAACGCTGCGCGGTTTGCTGCAGCTAACTGCCGCTGTCGTCAGCAAACCGAGGCTTGGATGCAAAAAAAAATCATGAATTAGGACTTTGAAAAGAGCAAAAAGTGTTTGAAAAGTCCATATTAAGCCAGTTTTCAGAGCTTTATTTCTCATCTGTGCTTGATTGAGATGTCTGGCAAACATTACTTAGCCCACTGTTTGCAGCCTCCTGCTGGAACTCTGGGTTGCAGCCTCCAGTTCTCCAGCGCTGATGCTTCAATGGACCACCTTCACATTCATAAGGAGTCAAGTCTGAATTCTCACTTTTTCCTTTTTGATCAAAATATTAATGGAGCAATTGACATCTTTGGAAGGAAAAGGAGGCTTCAGCTGTCCGTGGGCGGGGCTTAGTCATGTCTAAAATCAGAGGTGTGCATTTTGCCCAAGGCCTTGGAGTAATCTGATTGGTTTGTTCTGGTCCAGCCTCCAGCTTTTCGCTCCCTCTCTTTTTCCAAATTGCTCCTGGTCCTCCACACGTGAATGTGACTCGAGGCTGCTTCACACCTTCGCCTCGTCCTTTTCCTCCTCCTTGATCACGTCACCACACAACGCTAATGAAGAGATTTTTTTCTCCCCCTGCAAATATTTAATCAGTGGGGAAGTTTCCCGGGTTTCTTCCCCTCTGATCCCTTTCCTCCTCCTGCTGTCCTCCGTCATCTGCGTCGTCCTCTTCCTCTGCCTGCTGTTTCCCATCACACGTTTCTGCCCTCCTTGTTTACTTCCCCCTCTGTACCTCATACTATCACACACACACACACACGCATACACACACACACTTTCTTATAAGCCGCCGCTTTCATGCTCGGCGTTCTGCATTTGGCACAATCTGTGCTGCTGTTTGTGATTGCCATCTGTCATCCTTTTGTGCATTGATCTCACTTTCTTTTGCACTCGTTCAATCACACTCTCCTCTTAGGTGCGTGTGTGTGTGTGTGTGTGCATGTGGGCCGTGGATTTTTCTCCCGGCAGATGTGGAGTGACAGCAGCGACGAGAGGCCGCTGATTTGGGCCGCTGAGCCTCGCTCGTCTCTTTCTTTCTTTCTTCTTTGTCTCCTGCCGCCAATCCATCCATCACAAACTGTGCGAGCTGTCGCGATGGGGCGACAGGCGGCGGGCGACGGCCCCGTGAATCTATCTCTCTCGCTCCTGCGGAGGGGAGGAGGTGAGGGCTCATCGCCGTGCGCTACACGTCCACCGACAGCCTCCTCATCCAGCGGCTCCTCCAAAAGCCTCTTTTTTTCTCCTTTAACTCGGCTCCTCGAAAGCTCTGATCTCAGCGGGATTTTATTGGATACTCCAGAAAACACACCCCCTCCCCCACCTCCCACCCCACCCCACCACCCCCAATACCGCTGTGACCTGGAAATCGGTCCCACCGTCTTTCAGAAGCAGTCGGGAGCTTTGACTTCTTTCCCCGATCCTCTCGTCTCCTCTCGTCTCATCTTGGGGAAATTACATAATTCATGCCTCTGTGTTTGGGGAATTTTGAGGCTCCTGCGGGGAGGATCACGGGGTACAAGGCGGCCTCCGTGACCTCCGAGGGTTTCATGGAGGCTCCTCTTGGAGGTGACAGACAGACGGATGGACGAACGGACTGATTCTGAGTTAATTGCTCATCAATATGCCTCCGTCTCTTTAATGGCTCACCGTGATCGAGCTGTAAAAGTAAATCATCTCGCCGCCATCCAGACTGTGTGACATCACCGTCCAATCTTTTTGATTGAGGTGTCAAGTCGGTTTTGATGTCCTGCGGGACGTCAGACCCTCCGTCTCAGAATGATTCACTCACTCAGGTTGTTTTGTCATTAAAGAACCCACAAACAAGTCCAAACTCTTGGGAACTGTGATGTCACAAAGGGCACTGATACCCACTCTGAGCCCATCTGTCTGTTTGGAAGATATGCCGAAATGTCCAACAAAGAGTCAGTTTTAGAAGGAGGCTGCAAACAGAGGGCTAAATAGACCAAAGATCCAGAGAAGTTTGGTGCTGTTATTCATTTTTTCATTTTTTTTTTTTTCTTAATTAAACATGCAAAGCTGCTGATCTGGAATCTTGGTAAAACAACACAAACATTAATTAATAGCGTGATTTAGAATCCTAAGTGAAGACAAATAACAAAATGAGACCTTAAGTTTGGTTAAACCCCAGCCTTATGCCGCTATATTTGGATGCCTGATGGATTTATTCTTCCAATAACGGGGCTAGTAAACAGTCTGAGCCCAAGTAAGTAGCATGCATGAGAGAGCAATGATTAAATCTGTTTTTTGTTTGTTAAAAAAATCACCAAGGACGGTCTACAATTTTAGAGAAGGATTTATTTTCATACAGCGATGTTGTGAAAACGCCCTGGACTCTTTCCAGAGCCTTTGCTGTGTGTGATTCATTTACACAACCAAACAAACATAAGGTCCAAGTTTGGGGAAGGGAAAAGAGGGAAGGAGGCCACATGTGGACAATTTAAACACACACACACACACACTAAAACGTGCCATTTGTGCGAGCGCTCGTGCCAACCGGGTGCAGATTTGTGTGAAAGTACTGAACGAGATGGAGCGGCAGGGCCCAGTTTGCACAGAGTCGGCCGCCGGTAATTAAAGAGGCTCCGATCAATCTGCACCGCTGACCGAGCTCATGCCAAGTCCATCCAATGGCTTCAGTCAAGAGCTAATTCAGGGCCATTAGGGAGCGCCAGGTTTGCAAACAGCCAAGTAATGACGGCAGCTGATTGCAGTTCAAGGCTCGGCCTCGACGGTGGAAGATCTCAAACCAGGGGGAAAAAAGAGCTGAATATCAATTAAAAACTCCGTTTTTCCTTGTCGCTGCGGTGCGTTAGATGGATCTTGGGTTATTGGTCACACCTTTTTTTTTTTTTTTTTTTTAGTCTTTTTTCATCAGACATAAAGCCCCCACTACATCCCCTCCAGCCAATAAAAAGACTATCACCATTACTGGAATGTTGTGCAATATACGACGGCCTCTTTTCTGCTGGAGTCTTTTTTTTTATTTATGCTCTTTTATCTTTCAAAGGGGAGATAAAATCAAATAAATAAACAAAAAAACTGACAGCTTTTGACAAACACGGAACACAATTTGCACTCCGGGCTGACAAACATGCCCACTGCATACAGTCATGGATAAAACCCAAAAAGCGGCGCGGGTGGCAGCCGGCCGTGTCCTCCCATCCTTTGTGCCTCCGTCTGCGGGGACACAACCTGGAAGTGCAGCCATGCTCAGTTTTGCCTGGACTGTGACCTCGACTCACTGGCATCAATCAAGCTTGAGAAGAAGATCAGAAGGGGGAAAAAATGGAATTAAATTGAATATTCTCTGATACTCTCCTGTTAACGAGCCCGTAGAAAGCATTTTTTGTGCTTCCCTAGAGAAGGGAACACTAATTGGTTCTGCTAGAAGTCAGACAGTCTGCTGGATGAATCAGATCTCAGACAGAAATGTTGCAGTGCGAGAGGTCAGGCGATGTCGCCCCCTGGCTGATGGAGAGCATGCCGCTGAAGGTTTGGAGAGAATTTTTCAGGGAGCTGCGGGTCACTGGTTTGCGTCCGCCAGTGCCGCCTCCTTTATTGATGGCATCGCCCGCTGACCTGGGAGTGGCATATTTACAGTCGCTGATCTCATCAGTCTGCGAGGTGGAAATAGTTCTCAGACCTCAGAAAGTCTTTGGGAGGAAGTTTGGAGCCTCGACGGGCAAAACGCCATCAAGAAATCACCTCGGCTGTGGATGTGCACTGGGTACTTCGGTCTGACTCCCATCAGTCACCGGCTGTCACACTTTCCTTTCTAATCTCCCCCAGACCCATAAAAAGCCATTTTATCGCCGCCTTATATGCTAGGCGGCTAATTGGTGTCTCAGTCATGCGTGCGGTGGAGCTCTGACAGCCGGAGTTACCCGACTCCACCCCGAAAGTTGAAGATCGACGGGCGTCCGCACTTTGCTTGTCTCGGCGAGTGACGAACGGCAAAGTCGTCCCAGAACTTTGGCTCGCCGTGCACTTAACAACCAACTTGGTCTTACGTGACCTTGTTTCCAACAACAGTGGCGGCGGCGGCGGCAGCGGCTGGCAGAGCAGGAGGTGACGGCGTTCTCACAGACAGACTCTCTTAAGTTGCCGAGATCAGCAGACTGGCGCTGACTCGTCTGAAGTGCCGGCGCTGACCTCGGATTTCTGCACTTCTTCCCACAGACCCTCCCCATCCCCCACTACACCTTCTCTCCCAGCATAGTAATGAGGAGCCAGATGAATAGGAGCCAGCCAGAATTAATACTTCGTATCAAACTCCAGCGGCACAACAGTGGCGGCGGCGGCAGCGGCAGTGCTCGCCTTTGAAAGCGTCCGATTGGACGGGTCGGCTCGGCCTGAAGTGTCAGCCAGTCATTCAGTCAGTCAGTCAGTCAGTCAGTCAGTCAGTCTGGTCAGCTGGTTGAGTCCAGACTGGGTTCCCAGACTGTACTGACTCAGGTCTTCATCACTGCAAGTGTTTGCCATTGATCGCCGCCTTATCGGGCGGTCTGGATCATCACCACCTCCACCCCCTCACACCCACCCACCCCCCTCCGCCATGTCTGTTAGTCAGTGACCTTTCAGAGGCACAAAGAGGGTTGTTTTTAGTCACAGGAGCAGAGAACCAGCTCCGGTGACGCAGCAGCGGAGTGCGATGTGCCCCGCCGATGATCGGCCACCACGTGTGCCGCAGTGTGATGGTGGTGATGATGCAGACGACTGAAACTGACGTCAGGTTTTTGAATTAACCCCAGAGAAGAAGCAGCTGAGTGGTCAGTGAGACTTCAAGAAGAAGCAAAATGGACCCAGATTTAAACACTGCTTGTTAAGTACTGATTAAAATGTCAAGGAAAGTTATGAAAACTGATTGAATGAATCATTCCCCTGGCACCACCTCAGTGAGGGCTGCCTTTTCAAAACACCAGTGAGAAATTCCAGCACACATTCCAATGAAGCCGACGTAATCGAGCAAAGAGGCGACACTTCAAAACAGGGGAGACCTCGGCCAAGGAAAGCGAACTGTCCGCTGGAAAAAAAAACTAAATATTTAAACTCTCCAGTTGACCTGATGAGCCAATCACCCAATCAAATTCCATGTTTGCCTCATAGAAGCCAGAGGACGTTGGAAGGACGTTCAATCAGCGTCCACTTGCAAAAAGACTCCCATAAACTCTCATCCAACTACCTGAAATGTGATGCACATGTTGAACTACCGCCAATTAGCTGTGAAACGTATTTATTCCCTCGTTGTTCACCCGACGTGGCCTCATTGAGGCATTTTTACAGAAAGTCAAGCCTTTTCTGACTAACTCGCCACATCGACTTCATTATAACGGCCACCCGGCGTCATGCCAGGTCGCCGCTTTTACCGTCAGCTGCCTCAACATTAAAAGCTTTGGACCCATTCTCTGCTTGCTTGGCGGTAAGACCAGCTGCGGGCGTGCACACTGCAAAAGATAAAAATAAAGAAAGAAAAAAAGAAGTGCTTTATTCCATTAAATATCGTGCCACGCTGTAACGACACATGAAACGGGTTTTGACTTTTAAGAAAAGGATCAAATCAAAGCGTACATTTGATCTTTGAACGAAATCGTGTTTTGCAAGAAAATGATGATGGTGATGATGGTGAAACGCTGAGCATCATCTTTTATGGCCTGTATGTCCTAATTTACACCCCCCCCCTCCACTTCCTTCACTTGGTCTCATTAAACAAACAAAACAGATTCCTCAATTACATTTCTTCTTGTTGTTTTGTTTTTTTTTACATCCTGCCGCCGCCGCTCCACTCGGTGAATCCAGCAACCTCCCCTCCAATCTCTCCAATCACGCTTGCTTTTTTCCCAGGACCGATGTGGCGGCTGCCTGCAGCCTCCTTTGATTTCGTCTCGCCCCAGATCTGCATTGTAATGAGCACTCAGGTCAATCAATAATTCACTGCAGTTTCAGATTTAGCTAGGGGAGCGAAGGGGGAGAAGAAGGCGAGGTGGGGGGGGGGAGTTGGAAATGGAAAAACAAACAGATCGAGACGCGGCTAAAACCGCCAAAGGACTTGGATCAGCGCCCTCTGCAGGCAGCTGAACCAACCGTCCTCTGCAGTATTTGTCAGAGCGGACAGACTGAGTAAAATGCAGGTGTGTGTTTGTGTGTTTGTGGGAGGGTGGTGTGTGTGCGTGACTGGTACATGGGTGGGCGGGCAAATAAGTTTGCATCTGAATAGTCACGCTTGCAAATCAACTCCTTCATCTCCTGGTTTGATTGTATCTGCAACAACTGAATAAAATAATTTCACTGAAAGCGAGTGAACGGCAAACATATATTTACTGAGAGAAGAAGAGAAGAAGAAGAAGGAAAATGACTTGGACCAACCCCCGAGCAACATCAGTCCACTTCGAAAACACTCCCGATGCACCTTTTGTCAATCTCGTCTCTAAGGACCTCATTTTTCTTTTTATTGCTCCAATAATTCCTGCATAAATCATAAACAGCCGTGCATAAGTGAAGCCTTCTCCGTCGACAGCCGAGGTTGAAAGGTCCCACGTTATGCAAAAAAATTCACTTCAGTGATGTTTCCCAACAATAATGTGCAGCATCTCCGGCTCCGTCTGTGAACTCGTCAGAAATAAAAACTCCTCTCGGGAGTGTTTGCTAAAGCGCACGTCCGTTCTAGAAATCAGCCCTCTGCGATGTCACAAAGGGCACTGACACAATTTTTCTTTGTGCCCTTTGAAACGCGTGGAGAGTCTGTAAACAGAGGGATACCTGCACTGTTTCTCTCGAGGGAAGTCGTTTTTTTGGGATCATCAGTTGTTCCAAGCAGCATCATTGGTTATGTGGCTCAGCCAACTGACCTCCTGTTCTCCATCTTGTGTGTGTCACCAGTTCCTCCGGAGAACCCGGTCATCAGCGGCGGCCCGGTGGTGAGCCTGCGGACCGGCGACCCCCTCAACCTCACCTGCCACGCCGACAACGCCAAGCCGGCCGCCTCCATCATCTGGATCCGCAACGGCGAGGTCCTCAACGGGGCCATGTATTCCAAGGTAAGCAGCGAGGTGCGTGTCGGCCAGCCCAGCGGGGACAGCTTCCTCTTTCTTTCCTTCTTTCTATTTTATCTCCCTCCAGTGCTATTCCATGACAGTAAAGACCAAATAATAAGGGGGTTGGGGGGCATCTATTCCTGTTACTCTCCGTGTTACCTGGCTGTAAACAAGCAGCAGTGCCTCTAAAAACATCAAGGAGATGTTTCAGGGTGACTGGCTGAGTTACCTGTGGGCGTTTGAAATCCCCCAAAAATATCCCTTGAAAATCCAGCTTGTGTTTTGATTGCGACCAGGAAAAGAAACAACAAACAAGCACATACAAACAAGCAAGCCAGCAAAAAGCAACAACAACAAGCAAGTGAATGGCTGCTGATGGCTTTGTTTTTATTTTGCTGGTATACGAATGGGCTGAGACAAGCAGATGGTGAGATCGTAGAGCTGTCAGAGACTTTATGTTTGTTTTTGATGTCCCCTCGCTGCTTTTTCACTTTAAACACAGAGCACAAAGACATTCCAGGCCACAGAGGTCTTCTGATTAGACCACCCTCTCTTAGTGGACACATCAAGTTCAAGTTCCAGTTTATTTTTCATTGCTAGAAAATTATCGAGACAAAGTTAACCGTGAGCAAAAAGTCACAACTTACTCACTGGTTTGATAGCTCGTGATAAACTGACGGTTCACCCACTCAGATCCGCGGTTCCAAACTCTTTCAGCAGGCTGCTGGGATTGTTGGATCCATCCAACTCAGGAGGTAGAAAACATTCCAGAAATGAATGATTATTCTAGTTTAATTGGACATTACTTGGACATTATTTCCCCTGCTGATGTCATCCTGAGTGTGTCCACGCCTCTGGAGTGGACGGTAGTTTAATGTCCTCTTGCAGTAGTTCGTCTCCCTTCACTCCTGCAGCCTCTTTTAAATCCAGCTTTTACACTTTGATTTTTTTCTCCTTTTTCCCCTTTTCTTTTGCTGCTCTGAAATTTGGAACCTTTCCTTCCTACACCACTTTTGATTTGTCATTATACGTCACCCAGTTCTCTCTGAACTCCGGCTAAAAGCTTTCAAAGCACTTTTTGTCTCTCTTTTTCGCTCGCTAGCAGCAACTCAGACATCCCGCGTTCCTTCAGGCCTCCCGGAGTGCCCCTCTTCCTCCTGCCATTAAAAACCAATGGGTTCAGTAGGAAGAGGTTTCCATTGTTACAGCAGCAGCGGAGAGGGTGGAGGTGGGGTTGTTGGGTGGCCGTGGTTTGGTAATCACCATTGTCTTCCGCCTGGATAAATCGGATCGAGGGGCCAAATGCGAGCGGCCGCGCTGAAAGGAAAAGTGCCTTCGCCGAAGGTGTCGCGGCTAATGACGACTCTGACCCAAACATAATTTGCCCGGCAACGCGCGGCCGACCCCTTTTTCAAAACCATTCGAACGGACAGCGGCCGGAGAGAGAGAGATTTTTTTTTTTTTTTTTCCATTAGCGCTATCGCTATAACAATCCCATGTTTATTAGCTCCAGCAGGCCCTGGTGGTCGGGAGGCGAAAGTGCTCATCGCTTTTTGCGAAATGCGGCTTTGCGAAACGCAAAGAAAAAAGTCATCAGAGGCGTGCAGAGAGGGCAGCCGCAATAATTAAGCGGCAGAAGTTAGTTTGTTGCGCCGAGGTGAGTGAGTGATTCATATAGCATGACCGGCTGTGAGGGAAAATGTGGGCAGACGGGGAGGGAAGAAAAAAAAACGAATTAATGAATAATGTTCTCTCTTCCCTCCAACACTCATCTCCCATCTGCTCCAGTGGAGCCGCCGAGTGGCAAAGCAGCAAAGGACTGTTTGTAACGCGCTGCCTCCAGGTCTGAGCTGTGATTCCGGAGGTGTGTGTGTCTGTGTGCGTGCAAGCTTTTGCACTCCAGAACGCCACGACAAATCACGACTTTTCGGTTCAAAAAAAAAAAAAAAAACACGACGTGGCCCAGATGCTCCATTCACAGGTCCGCCGAGCATTGGTGAGCATTGGTGAGCATCCCCGGCGCAGGGACGACTTTCCAGAGGCCGTTCCTGATGAGAGAATCACGTTCTGAGCAGCTCCCAGCAACGCCTTCCACCTTTATAGGCCCCTTTGTGGAGCTTTAACAGCAAACTGTTACCATAAAATCACATGGAAAAACAAATGTGTGCGTTTTGTCATTACATCGAGCCACAAAACATAAACAACTGTATTTTCATTTGCAAATAAAAAAGCGGAGCTAGTTTCATGTGGAGGTATGTCAGACCATAAACCCATAGGTGATAAAAAATAAACAATGTGCTTTCTTACCCCTAGATGGTGCTATGTTTTACATGCAGGACCTTTAACATGATGATAAGATGGATATTTTTACTCACGTCCCTTCACACCGACCCTCGTTGGAAACAGCTGCCTTCTGTGCCGCTCGTCATGTTTCCTTTCACCAATTATCTTTGGATTTGTGCGTCTGTGTATAATGATAACGCTGTGTTGCAATTTAATTCTCACACCGACTGAGTAATGGGCAGGGAGAAAAAAAATAAAAATAATTGGAAGTCACCAATTAAAATAAAAACATGAACGACCATTTAATGTCTCGCCCATTGTTTGATTTTGGCACAGGTGTAATTTCCAGAGCAGTTGCTTTCGTTGCTGGCGCAATTAAACGCGTCACTTCTGAAACAATCCCCAAAGAGTTCAGGAAGCAAATTAACCTTAAAAAAAAAAAAAAAAATCAAAAGATGCTGCAATACGCAGATCAAATGACTTTTTGAATGACTCCAGAAATGATCCGTTGAGAAAAACAAAAGACAAAAACACTCTCCCCTCAGTGGGCGTCTGAAATAGTGTGTCAGTAGTATACATTTATACAACTGTACAAATTATACAGTTGAGGTGGATTTTTTTTTTGTTGCTTGTTTGTTTTCTTTTTGTCAGCACAATGCAAAGAAAGCAACAGTCGCTGTGCGGTCCACAATTAACAACGTAACCAAGAGACACATTTGCTAACAGATCCCAGAACTGCTGGTGTTTCTGTTGAATATTGATGGTGGCATGAATTGTTAATTCCTTGCTTACTTGGTAAATTCCGCCGCCGTCCCTGCGAGCGGCGCCGTTCCTCTGCCTCCCTCTGTGACCGAGCCAATCAAAGGCGTCCCTGACGTGCCTGCCAGGTCTCAGCAGGTCGCTTCCACTCCTGACTTAATGCGTTGCTTCCTCGTCTGCAGGGCCTGAATGAGAAATGAGAGCCGTGTTTGTGTTTCCTTCTGGGGTTTTTTTTGCTCTTCGGCTTCTACTTTTCTTCGTGAGCCGACGTGCAGGCCTTCAGATCAGCCAGTGCAGGTCGCATCACAAGCTTGTCACAACAACTTTGGAATGTTGCAGTTTGTCACCTTGACAGTGAATGTGTTTTCAGAAAAACGATTGTTTACTTCCCTTATTGTGCTTATTGTTCTTATGAGCTGGGCGCAGGACCTGTTGCATGAAGTCGAAAATTTGTGTTGTTGTGTTGTGTTTTGTTTCGTGGTGTGGGTCAATCAGCAGTTGACTGGAGACACAGACAGTGACACGTTCCGTCACAGCATCGGGAAAGAGATAAACAACTGTCTGAGTATTTATAATCTGTACGTTGTGTTCATTTAGACATAGACAGTGGTGGAAATATCCTTGGACACTTGGACACTTTGTGCATTGCTGGTGCACTGCATTGCCCCAAGAACCAGTGCAGCTTATTTTAGTGCAGTAACCAACATTTAGCCACAGGCAGAACTGGATGTTTCAGTTCTGAGCCGAGCTGTTCCAAGATGGTGTCATGTGATGAACAATGAATCTGGTCACATGATGACTGAGAAAAGAATCGCATTCTGATTGTCATCACCTTGATAAGGCAAACACGAAGATGAAGTTTTACAGTGGGAATAAAAAACTGAAGAGCTAATTAAATGAATCGCTGTGAAACAGAAAAACAGCTGGTTGAGAGACACGTTTCTCAGAAAGGAAATTATTGATGGTGATACTGACAATGCGTCAGTGGTTCAGCTACACTGGACAAGTTTGATTTCTATCAGCCTCTAAAATAAACACTGAGTTTCAAAGGAATTTGGATCTAGTTTGGAAAAGAATTATTCTTGGGTTGTTGTTTTTTTGTTGTCGTTTTTTTTTCTATTTAAATTCCTAATCTCCCCCTTCTGATCGTAATGTTTGAGATATAAACATCAACCCAGCACAAACAAAGAGCCGGGAAGGTGTGTGGGCGTGAAAAATAATCTAGGGGAACTAATAAGTTTTGTCTCGCGAAACAAATTAAAGCCGGGAAACATGTGTAGTCATTTGAAAGTAAAGTATTTTTTAATTTGTTAGCCTCGCGGGTCCTGTGGGACAAAACACACAAAAAACATTAGCGACTTCCACCAAAGTCTTTATGCGTTGGATCCTTCTAGCTGTATTGTCTGATGAGACAAATGCTTGGATTCCTCATTACAAGGAAATAATTGAAGCCCGTTGCTGATGACCGGGGCTCTAATTTCACTGCTGGAGAAATTGAAGAGGCAATAAAACTGTCTCCAAGTAGTAATTCCACAAGACCCAGATGGTTTCGGCTTTGGTTAACAAGATGTTTCCCCAACACTTTGTGTTTTTTTTTTTTTTTTTCATATCATTTGTTTGTTTATCTTTTGCAAAGTTGTTTCTCATGTGGTTAAAGAGGGGGAAGGAAACTCAAATCTGGCACGTTCGATGGAAAGTATGCAGGGAACAATGAACAAAAACAATGTTTCAGAGATCCATTTGGAAAAGAGCCAGTAGAACAAGTTCAGAGACAGAAGATCCCTTGAGGGAAAAAAAAAAAAAAACTCTTGGAAAGGTTGTTGGACCAAACTTCTATGTGTCATTTTCAAAACAGACTGATCAGATTTATTTGGTTCACCATGAGTACAATAAAACCTCCTGTTTTCAGTCTTTCTGTCCATTTGAGAGCGACTACAGTTCAGTGGCTGAACTTCCTGTTTCTGCCGCGGCTCAACGCCGGCTGTGATTCCAACCTACTTCTTCTCTAAGGGTCTCCACTGGTTACTAGCTGGTTCTGCTGGGGTTTTTTTCTGATATTTGAAAGCTGGACGTCTGACTTGAACTCTCAAAAAAAGAGGCTGCCAATACGTTGACACCTGTGAAAAATGTCACCATCAAGCGTCATTTTTAACAAAAGCTCTGCACACCTATCTGGAATCAGAAGACTTTGCCTTCTTTCCTTCTTCCAACGTTAGCAGGACCGACTCCACAATCCTGCAATCCTCAGCTGCTCCTCAAGGTATCCCATTAATTGGAGGGAACGAGCCGTCGCCCCTATTGCCTTTAAATTTGCCAAAGTGCACTTCACTCACTCAGACCTGCCACTGTAAATCCCCAGCTGGGGAGGATTTATGTATGCGGTTATACAAGAAGTGTAGGATAGAGATTTTTTTTTTTTTTTTTTTTTAATTTTGGAGCCGGTGAAGTTTCTGGAATTTTTTTTTCTGTGAAGAAGTTTGTGTTTCTTTTCTGTACTTTATATAAGCAAAATAGACAAACAAGGATGTTGAATCTTTCCTATCGAATGACTCAGTGGCCAGTTTGTCTCCATTAACAGCATGTTTGGTTGCTTTAAATCTTGGTCGCGGTGCGAGTGGCGCTCTGCTACACAATCATTCACTTCTGAATGGCATCTCCTTCACTCATCTTCCCTCTTTCAAAGTGGGTAGAGATCAGCGGGGTGAAACCTAGCGTAGCTAAGAAATACTCTTAACAGATGGGACTAATGAAAAGAACCTGCAGGCGATGCGTGTCTGTGGTCGTCCCGGCATATTTGAAATATTTTGTTCCATCTTTTCTGAAAAACCTTGTGCGCTAATTGCTGTTACAGTCCAGGCACGGAGGACTTCTATGATCGGTATGTTAAAAGCAAAGAGGACGACGACTCAAGAAAACAGCCCCTGAAACCGGCTGGTGTGGACTGGTTTGTGAAAAAAAAAAAGTTTGTTCACATCTCATCACAAGGCAAATTCTGACACCACGTAAGCTAACTTACAACCTCACCGTACTCTCAGGAGAAGATAGAAATGTGATATTGTATCATAGAAATCGTGGCGTAATAGTCGCTTGTTGGAATGACATTGTGCCTCTCGCTGCACCTTCCGAACTGTCAGATGAGTCCTTGGCAGATATATTCAAAATTCTTGTAGCATCTTGAAAGACTCAAGGATGGTTGAAAATGAAACCGGAGCTACTCGTAGCAGTGCAGTGCAGCGGAAAACGGAAGGAGATCTGAGCAAGACCAGAGATTGTGTGAGCTCTGCTCCGGATAAACATTCCGTCCAGACTCGGACCATCCAGGATGAGCTGCAGCCCTCCGTGATGCCGTGTGCAGGCAAAGCTGCGATACTTATCTTGTGATGGAACCCAGTTTGAAAGGCAGCCCTCCTATATCTATATCTCTCCATTTCCCATAACTATTTAAAGAGTTTGGAATATGTCCCGAGGTGTTTACACAAACATTGAACTGTGACATCGCTATTTTTCACGGCATGCGCGCCGCGCTTCAAATCAAGGCAATATCCGAGAGGCGCGCTATACATTTGTGATGCTAATGCAAATGTCGGAGCCCAGAAAAAGCTGCATCCTCCCTCGGGAGCTCCCCCCCGGGTCACACGCCGGCTCTGTTTTCTGCAGTCAGAACAAAATGTTTGATGCGTTGCACAATAGCGAGGTCTTATCTCCCTTTAAAAACACACACACACACACACGCAGCACATAAGCACCAGTGAGCCTCCTTCAGAGGGATGGCAGGGAAATGCGTCTTGACTTTGTGGTTGACCACACTGTGGCCCCAGTTGCCCACGCAATTTGTTCTAGACGGTGGCTCTGTTCTGCCCCACGTTGGCTAACAAAGACTCCTGAAAAAAAACAAAAAAAAAAACCTCCCCTGAGCCGTTTGGGAGGGAGCGAGCGGGAGGGGCCAGCGAACGAGCGAGTGAGCGGGCGAACGCTACCAACCGATTCCAGATGGCTTCCAAAATGTAGGGCTCAGAGGATGAACGCTGAAAAGAACATTGATTTCCTTTGTGGAGTATGATAAGCCATGCACCGGAGCGCAGCTCTCCAGACGCACAAAAGATGCTCAGAAAACACTTTTTATATGATTTTTTTTTTCTTCTCCCGTCTCCTTCTTCATATCAATAAGCTTTTGCAGTGAACCTCCAGGCTTCACAGTTCTGATGGTTTTGCTTGTGTTCTCCCCCACCACTCCCCCAGGGGGCGCCGTGCATGCATGTGTGTGTGTGTGTGTGTGTGTGTGTGTGTATGTATTCATGAATACTTTATCCTACAACTCCTCGATATGTTGATGTGAGCGCTCGGTTGGCTTCTGTTGGTGTGTGTGTTCAAATTGTTTGCCGTCCTCCCAATGTGAGCCGTTGAAGATGCGATCCCGTACGTGCAAGAAACTTTCTCAGCTTTTTTTTTTTTATTATTTTATTTTTACCCGTCGTAATCCGCTCATTGATTAGCAGACTCGGAAACTCCAAGGCCTCGGCCGGCCGATACATGGAGCCAGTAGACAGCTCTCGGTGTAGATTCCCAGCCTGAGATCATTTCATCCTCCTTCTTCTTCTTCTTCTTCTTCTTCTTCTTCTTCTTCTTCTTCTTCTTCTTCCTCTTCTTTTTCTGCTCTAACGTTTTTTCCTCAACTTTTTTTTTTGCTCACAAGTTTTCTCATCTGTGTCCCTGTTTGTTCATCTTTTCTTTTTCCTGCAGACGCTGCTGCGGGACGGCAGGCGGGAGAGCACGGTGAGCACGCTCTACCTGTCGCCCTCCAACATCGAGACGGGTCAGCAGATCATCTGCAAGGCCTCCAACAAGGCCGTGCCCAACGGCAAGGAGACCAGCGTGACCATCGACATCCAGCGTAAGCAAACCTCAATCCACCTCCTTCCTGCTGCTCCTTTGTTTCAGGTTTCCCAAAGGGGGAAGAAAGCCAGCGTCAATCTGACACCCACGTCTCGGGGTTTCGTTTTTGATTTTTTTTTTTTTTTTCATTTCCATTGAGCTGTTTCTCACACGTGGAGAAATGAAGTCGTACCTGAGGCGTGAAAAACCTCTGGTGGGCGACGACCCGACTGTTTTAAAATATATCTGGGATTTCATAACAGGTCCTCCGCTTTCCGATCGTACCACCACAATGATGACGATGATGATGATGATGATGATGATGATGTTGTTGTTGTTGGTGGTGTTGTTGTTGTTGAATACCTGGCTGATGAGCCGTTGGAAACAGATTGTCTTTTTCGCTCCAGCGACCTGCTGATTGTGGCTCCAATTTTGCCACTTTTCCCATTTCTGCCAGTCGCTCTTTCGCGGGAAGTTCTACTCACTCCAGTCGCTCCAAAAAACAGGGAAAATGATCTCAGCGTGTATAAGCACGCTCGGCCTCCATCGTTGCTGAATATCTCTTTTTTTTTCCGCTATTGTGAACCCTTCATAATGAGAAAGAGAAGAAAAAAAAAACAGGGGCAGCGAACGGCGTCACTAAGCAGCAACCTTTCAACACCATCAAGTATGACTAATAAAGAGGAAAATGCTATTTGGCGCGTTGATTTGAGCGACGGCTCCTCACGCTTTCTTTTCTTTTTTCATTTTTCATTATGCGCACCTTAAGTGGTGGGAACGGCGAGTGCAGGCGCCGCCGTCGGGGGCCGAGCGGCTCAATGGAGAGGAAATGAAAAGACTTGTTCGTGTTCTGCAACCTTTATGCAGATTGTCCTGAATTTCTTGCGGAGAGAGCGAGAGACAGAGCGGGGGAGACAGAGCGGGAGAGAGAGAGAGAGAGAGAGAGAGAGAGAGAGAGAGAGGCAAGTGCGCCCACAAACCTAAACCGATTTGTCGGCGTGCAAAACGATGCGTTCCGTGATAAACGCCCCGGCAGCCTGTGAATGGTGCGATTTAACCCTGAGAAACGAGCCGATCGCTCATTAGCTTCCCCCCAAAAAAAATCTGCCTTCACACAATTAAAGTCCCCGACAAGATTTCTCACAGCGTGAGCTGCGACCGGGCGACAGCCGAGACTAATTGTCGGGACTGGGGATTGTCTCCTGCCAGCAGCACCCCCCCCCTACCCTTCCCCCGCTGCCTCTCTCTCCCCGCCATTCCCTCGCTCGCCCCGTGTCCTGACAGGTAGAGTGCTTCTTCGACTCCCCAAATTAAGCCTCTGCTGAAACGAAACATGCTGTAATTGAACTTTGATTGATGATCGTCGGCCGTAGACCTGCTTGATTTTTTTTTTTTTTCAGCGGTGGCCAAATTCACTTAGCAGGTTTCGCGTCTCGACAATCAGGAAGCTTTGCTTTTCTTTTTTTTTTTCAAACACTTCCTGTTTTTCATAATGTAAAAAGCCATCGGGAGACCAACGATGAGCGCAGGTGATCACGTGATGTTCTGACTCCTGAGTCAGCCGGACAGGATGGAATTCTATTAACTCGCGAGAACAGAATACAAATCGCATTAAATGATGGAAGGAAAAAGAAACAGCGGTGAAATATGAACGCGGCGTTGTGAGTGTTGCTAAGCAGATGAAGGCGCCCACACCTCCTGGAACAATGAAAACAGATGCCGGATGAATAAATGATGCGGCGCTGGCTGCGGGAAATGAAACTTGACCTCCATCTCTCCTGGAACGAGACACCAAACAGGTCTGGCCTGAGCAATTTCTCCCCCGCCGGGGATCGAGCAACTTCGCCGGGACCAGCAGGTAAATATTCATGCCGGAGCCGGCGGATCATCTGAGGAAGGTGTCTGTTCGGGGGGGAGCGTCGATGCTCCGAAAAAGGATAAAAAAAAAAAATATCTGTGAAAGGAAATGAAAGTGTGATGGATTTCCATCCGTAAAGAATAACAGATTTTAACCATGTTTTTGTTATTACAACAATTACAAAACTTTTTTTACAGGTGACATCTGAAAAAATAACTTTTTATTCTTTCCTTTTCTTTTCTTTTTTAAACAAAAGTGCTTTCTTCTGTCAAAGACAAAACAAACAAAAATCACAAGTGCAGTTTTGAAGTTTTACCCATATCTTCATGTATTTATGATCACAGTGGTTCCAACAAAGTCCCTCAATTCTCTGCAACAAAAACCTCAACAATAACAACAACAACAACAACAACCTAAGAGAAAGCCGTCAGGCAGGAAGGCCGCCGCTGCTGCTGCTGCTGCCGCTGCCTCCGTGTCTGCGGCCGGCAGCTCATTAAGTGAGTCGCTCTTGGTGAAGGTGAGAGCGAGAGTCACCCTCCCTGTCGAGGCAGCGCTCTCCTCAAGAGCTCCGTGTCAGCGGTCCAGATAAACACTGCACTTGACCATCCTCTTCCTCCTCCTCCTCCTCCTCCTCCTCCCGTCTTCTTCTTCTTCTTCTTCTTCTTCTTCTTCTTCTTCTTCTTCTTCTTCTTCTTCTTCTTCTTCTTCTTCTTCTTCTTCTTCCCGATGCCTTGCGAGTTTGGTGGGAGAGTCTGGATGGAAATTGTTGCCCTGCTCACAACGTTTTGTGTTTCAACCCAAACAAAAGCGGCCAAACTCACAATATGGGCCATAAATACTTTTGTACCTGATTGATGTCTGGACTATTTCCCGCCTGTTTTAGATTTTCAGGTTGCAATTTGAATTGGATACATGTTTTTTTGGGGGGTATTTTTTTTTAAATTTTGTTTAGAAAAATTATTAAAAAAATAAAATCAGATATTATAGTCACTGTTGCTCGTTTTAAGCCCCCACCCACTCCCCCCACCCCTGAGACACATTTTGAGGATCTGTGGAGGGATTATTGGCTCGACCCTCGGCGGCCGTCTCTCGACTTCCACTGTAACTGGCCGCTTCTCCAAGTTCCGACTCTAAAACGTCTCTTATCCCCACAAAATCTCATCATTTCATCGCCTGCTGCTGCGTTCACAGTTGGGAAATTCCACTGAAATTCCCCTATAAATCCACAGACCTGAAATCCTACTTTTTCTAATGGTTGTGTGAAAAGTGAAATTAATGGGGTTTTTTTTGTCGGTCTTGGACATTGACTTCACTCGTCTTCACTTCCTCTCTCTATTTTTTCTCCCCAAGTGGAAGACGGAGACAGTTATGGGCTGACAGCTATCGGACTGGGAGATAATGCTTTTCAAATATTTCTCCCACTCTGAAGACGAGCTTTATTTTATTTTTTTTGGAAATGATATTGATGTTCTAAGAGACGAAGTTGGAGAAGCGCTGAGCAGCCGTTCCCTGTTGATTTCCCCTCAAACGAGTCCTCCGAGCCGTGACTCTCTCCAAAAAAAAAAAAAAATTACATATCTATATAAAAAAATACTCACCAGCTGCTGCTTCATGTGTCTTTGTACAAACTTTCTAAATGTTAAGAATTCAGACTCGTTTATTTTCCTGCCCGGATTTATCTAATTGGCTGAATTAGGGAGATAATATTAATGGCAACTGTGAAGTAATTAAAATAACCGCCGCCCCCTCCCTTTTTTTTTCCTTAACATTCCATACTCATCCCACCTCCCAGATTAGCCGTCCCCTTCCTTCCGCCGCCGCCTCTCGCTCCGTCCTCACCGAAATCCAAATGAGAGTCGTCTAAACACGGCTTAGGGGGGCCGCCTTAAAATCCAATGCATTTCACAGCGGTATTTCCTCTTTATCCTCACATTTACATACATACCTCAGCATTTTTTTATTTTACACCCCCGACCACCACCACCACCACCACCGCCGCCCCACACACTCCCTGCCACACACGTTTATCTGACCTCGGGTTACACAAATTAGCATCTAAATACACTGTGTAGTTGGCGATGTTGCCAAAAAGTGAGAGGGATTTAGCGGCAACACGCTTGATTTTTTTTATCATTATATTATTTTATTTTATTTTTTTTTTTTTTTCGAGAGAGAGAGAGAGAGACTGCTGACTTCAGTCGTCCACGCTGCTCCGCTGGCCGGCTGTAATTATTTGATAGCAGTGGGGTGGCGACGCCCACCCTCCTACTCCACCAAGTGCCCCCACCCCGATGCTGTTTCCTCCGCCAACATGACTTGACTCACGTCCTGCCCTTTGGACTTTAATCAGCCGACCCCCACCCCGACCCCCACCCCTCCCCCCGCACACAACCCCCTCGGTCCAGCTGAGCATCCGCCCCACATAGAAACGAGGACGGCGAGCGAAGCCAAGGTCCCCCGACTCCCCCCACGTACTCCCCCCCCCTCCTCACCAGCACCGCCGCCGCCGCGCGTTTGCAATTCAAACAAGTCGAGCTGCCGTGTGGGAGGAGAGCAAATGCCGTTTGTTGAGACTAATTAATAAAGAACATGCAGATGTGCAATTGGGGAGGATTTGTTTTTGTTTTTTTTGCAGCTACACGCTCGCCCTGTTTAATCAGCCGGATCATAGCGGATTCATCCGAATGGCAGATGACAGAAAAAAACTTTAGAAAGTTCTGAGGGACAAAGTGGAGGGCAGCGGAACTCTGGAGATCCTCTTCGGGTTTGATGGAGTTTATTTGTCTGGTCTTTTTGATGTTTGCATCCGAAGCTGCTGGAAAAACCCCTGACAAAAAGCATCAAATTAACTTTGACAGCTGTTATTTAAAAGGCTGCAGAGGTCCAGGTTGTGATGTTGACGCTGCGGAGAAAACAAGCGGCGTCGCAGCGGAACATCTGCCTCCGCTGGATGATGGAAGCGAAGCCGCTTCTGCCGGGTTCAGCCTCTCCTTGTCAGCATGCTGGACCTCAGGTTGTCAGCCAGTCTGCTCCTCTTGCTGCAGAACCGAGCCACCAGACTGCCGGCAGCCCGCAGACCCGCTCCTCGCTCCTCCGGTTTGAGGCGGTTCCTCCCCGAGAACAGCTGTCTGCCGTGAACCGCGGAGATCCGAAACGGAGCTTTAAGAAAGGGGAGGAGGAGTGAGAGGGGGAAAACAAAAACAAAGCAACTTGAGTTGGCGCCGTGTGCGGAAACAGAGAAGTTGGAACATTCTTCCAAAAACACCATCTGGTCTCCACTTTGAACTGAGCCATCAAACACTGTCGGCCAATTACCAGCACCGCCTCCCCGTCACCCTGGTGTTTTAACTGCATCAACCATCTACGGATCCATCCATCCATCCATCCATCCATCCCTCTGCCCATCATTCACCCTGGTGTTTTACCTGCATCGTCCACCTACGGATCCATCCATCCATCCACCTAGCTGTTTTAACTTGCATCTTCCTCGGTAAGCGTTCATCCGTCCTTCCATCCTTCCATCCATCCATCCATCCATCCATCCAACCATCCGAGTCTCAGGAATCCAGCCTCAAAAGCAGCAAATTGACCAAAATGATAGGCCTCCTCTCCAGGGTCAAAGGTCAAGGCAGTGATAGTCTTTGGCCTACAATCTGGGCCCTTCTTCCTTTTTTTATTTTTTTTTTGAACATGATTTATTTTCTCCTCGTTCTCATCCAACAAAATCTGCCCATCCAACCCAGAAAGTTTCTGAAGTCTTCCGGGCGCCGCCTCTCGCTGTGAGCGGGGGGGAGGGGGGAGTTGTCTCTTTAACAAGGGAGAGTCCGTCTTTTTGTTCAGGTCTCAGTCATTTGAAGAGTTGAACACTAATTGGTCGCCAGATTGACGATAATGAGCATTTATCTCCTTAGAAGTTTGCTGGCAGCCAAACCAGAAGTGTTGGGGGGGATTAAAAAAGGTTGGCAAGATGGAAAAGCAGGAAGTCTTTTTATTAGCGAGGGTGGGGTAGTAGAGGGGGGTGTGGGGGGAGGGCAAAAAAAACAACACAAAACAGCGGCTACAATTAGCATCACGGACGCAGAAACGGTGGCTATTAGCGCAGACAAAGACTCACAACTCCGCCCTGCTGCTCTCATGTCTCCTTCACTCGCTGGATTTTATCACCACCTCCACTGTTGCTGCATCTGTCACTTTGCCCCCGAGGCTCCTGCTGCTGCTGCTGCTGCTCACAGTTTTGTTCTGGGTTTTTTTTGTTGTTTTTTTTTAAGGTTTTTTTTTGTGCTCTTGTTGTTTTTTCGATCCACGCAATTAACCACACGTGACGCAAAAGTAAAATCACCCACTGGGCGACATCCGAGCCTGGAGCGACGGGATGCGATGAGGCGACGCTTTGTAACCCACGTGCACTTTGATTTTTTTTTTTTTTTTTGTGCATCTTAGACGTGTTCAAACACACATGCAGGCAACACACAGGGAGGGAAGCGGCGATTGTGTACCTGCAATGAGAGAGAGAGAGAGAGAGAGAGGGTTGTTGTTGTTTACTTTAGCTGACTTCAGGGAGAGACGGCGGGCGCAGGTGGAGCAGCGTGGCTGCGGAGGTGGTGGGTGGGTGGGTGGGTTGGTGGGTAAGCAGCAGCAGCAGCAGCCTCAGAGAGGAAGAAAAAGAGTGTTGATGAGGAAGAGGGTGAGTCTGAGGGGGATGAAGGGGATGGGGGAGGGGCGGGGGTGGGCGGTGGTGGCACCTGGACCGCTGCAGTCTCTGGGGTTCAGTGGCAGCTGAGGCAGCCCAGAGCATCTGCACAGCCACGGAGTGCAGGGAAAAAAGAGTACTTTCCCTTCCCAAGTCATGCACGCACACACACACACACAAACACACACACACACACACACACACTCTCTCTCTCTCTCTCCCTCGAGCTCACAAGGACTCCGGCGCTGTTTGGCGTCTCTGCAGTCGTGTTTTTTCATCCGCATCCAAACAACCCCAGCAAGACGCTCATCAGCCGAGCGCTCACCGGGCAGCGCGCGGAAGCAGCGTTATCACCGCCATCCCGTTGTCGCTTTCATGATGATATGAAAGAGAAATAATAAGAAGAACAACAACATTTTCTACGTTTGTTTGTTTTTTTTGTTTTTCCAGTAATGACGCACAAGACAAGTCTAATTCATTTGGCATCGTTTCTGATAAGAGGAGAGAGAGCGAGTGCGGCCAACTTTTCTTCTTCTTGTGAAACGAGATTAAACCATGTATTCTTTTTTTTTTAAAATCTTTTTATTATATTGACGACAATATGAGGCAGCTCTGCCTCAGCTGTTGACTGAAGCTCCCAGGTTGCAATCAGAAAGTGGTTTTTGCCAACATGTGGCTGGAACTGGGTTGGTGTGGCAATAATAGATCAGCTTCAAAAAGCTTTTTTTTTTTTTGTATTTTTCTGGATTTTAAAGGTGTTGTCAGAATCCTGCACTTCCTCACTGTTATTCCAACACCGCTGCGCTTTGACGTCGCAGGAAAGAGAACATCACGATGCACTATATGCATGTCCTTCTCTGACAGGTTCTAAAGTGTTTTGTTCTTTCAGGGTTTTTTTTTTTTTTTCCAATGCGGGTTAGACGAGGCATGACACATAAATAATGTATAGGTAGAGCCGTGCAGAAAACAACAAGGCCTGAAGAGCAGCAAACAATTTTCTGTGTGCCGTTGTTTTGCTTCTCAGTGTGTATTTTCATCGCAATTTCACTGAGACAAAACAAAATAGTTGATTTTTTTCAGCCACCTTTTGCAGCGGACTGACCCTTTAATCCCCGCTCAGCAAAATGCACCCGTTCCCTGAAACAAAACACCTGTTTGAATTCTGCTGCATGCGCGCTAACGAGCCGTTTGTACACGGGGGCCGGACTGATATGGAAATGAAGGTGCATCTTCAAAAAGATTCCCACCTTTTGTTAATTAGCATGAATTAGCCCGTTTATTGCATTTGCCTAATCTGTTTGCATGTTGTTAAAGGCAATGTGTTGAAGCCGCTGCACCGAGGCTGTTTGCCACTCTAATTGCCGAGGTGTCACACTTTGGACTATTTGCCGTTTTATTTGGGGGGTTTTTTCTCTCCTCCTCCCATTTTTACCTCTTTACTGAAGCTAATTATCATTTATCAGCTCTCCCTTTGATTTGTTGATACGCGATGGCGCTAATTAATATTGCGATAAATATCGCTCTGCCCGGCGCTGCACCTGTGAAAAAAAACAGTGCAGTGTTTGTCGCTAAATGGAGCGTCACATGGCGGGATAATTGTCATTTGGTAGGGAAGCGGTGCTCTGACACAGCGGGCTGATCAGAGGCCTGGAGACGACCCGGTGGTTAGAGGAGGAACATATGGTCGACGTGGCTTCTGGTGGAAAAAGTCGACTTCTCTCGTTTCCTCCTCCTGTCGTTGTTGTAATGATCATCACTGTTGTTGTTTTGTAAACAGATTGTTTGAAAGAAAATGGGAGAAAATGAAGCTTTTCTTCTTTTAATCATCATAATCATCAGTGTTTTTATTAATTCTTATCATTAAGGAGATTTATCACCAAGAAAACAATTATTTTTCCGTGTTTGATGAATAAAAGTGCCTCTTTTTAAAACTGTCTACAGCCTCCTGTGGCTACAGCGTCAGTCTATCTTATTCATGTATGCTTTCTTTCTTTTTTTCCTCTGTAGACCTTCCTCTGGTCAATCTCTCCGTGGAGCCGCAGCCTGTTCTCGAGGGTAACCTTGTGAAATTCCACTGCTCTGCGAAGGCCAACCCTCCTGTTACCCTCTACAGGTGAGATCATAAACGCCTCCTCCGCTGTCAGAGCTGCACTCACCAGTCATAAACTGACAAACCATCCAGGAAGAAGGAAAAAAAAAAACCCTCGAGAGAGCTATTTCCAAACCCGCGCGACATGACGCGGGGAAAACTGAAATATTAATTGCGCCGTGACGTCCGCTGACTTTGAAACGAGCAGAACAGAAAACATTACCCGCGCTGGGAAATGTCAAAGAAATGCATTTTCCGGGGAGCCGCTGGGGGAGAAGCTTGTCATGTTCCTGTGGGTCGCGGCCAGGCAGCCAGCCAGCCGGCGCAGGGCTCGGCTGCAAAAGGCACTCACTGATTTGTGGTCACATCGCCGGCCGTGAACATTAAATATCCATCAGCGTGTCGGCGCCGGGCGGCAAAACGTGCGTGACATCTGATGAAGCTGCCAAAGATTACAGCTTTTCTGAGATTAGGTGGAGCCGCGCAGCCGATAATAGAGAGGCAGGTTCCCCCTCAGGGCGCCGCCACTGCTTTTAGATATTTATGATGTGTGTGTGTGTAGTAGTAGCAGTAGTAGCAGTAGTCATTATAGTAGTAATAGTCAAATATTTCCTGAAGTACTGGCTGTAAGTTTCGACTCATACAAATCTTATTTTTGTTGTGTTGCATTTTTTCATTCCATAAAAACAATATTTTCAAACTTGCAAAGAATGAGATGAAAGACAAGTCCTTCTGCTTCTTCTTCCTTTGTGAGGCATCTTCCTTTAACCGCCGCGGCACTCACATGGCCATGATGACAAACACCCGCAAAAACAAAACAAACAACCGAGAGAGGAAACAAGAGGAACTCAGCACAAGGACGCAGATAGAAAATAGGAAAGTGTGGCAGCAGCGGTTTGCTGGTTTGAGTTGCCGTCCCTTAGCGACCGCTTAATCCTCCTCCCAAAGTGTGGAGAGTTCCACCGGAGGAGTACAGCAGTTCTTCACACTTCTTGTCGTATCGCAGGTTATTTCACTTTCTGAGGTTTCTGAGACACGGTGGCGAAGTGGTGGTTAGCGCTGCCGCCTCACAGCAAGAAGGTCAGGGGTTGGATTCCGGGCCTGGGACCTTTCTGTGTGGAGTTTGCCTGTTCTGACTGTGTCTGTGTGGGTTCTCTCCATGTTCTCTGGCTTCCTCCCACAGGCCAAAAACATGCATGTGAGGTGAAATTGGAAGCTATAAATTGCCATCGTAGGTGTGTGTGTGAGTGTGGATGGTTGTTTGTCTTGGTTTGTCTCTGTGTGGCCCAGCGATGAACTGGCCATTTGTCCAGGGTGTCACCCTGCTTTCACCCTAAGACAGCTGGGAGAGACTCCAGCAGACCCCTGCAACCCTGAGCTCAGAAGCACTGAAAATGGATGGATGGATGGTTCTCTGGCTCCTCCCATCAGTCCAATAACATGCATGTGAGGCAAACAGGGAACTCTAAATTATCTGTGTGTGTGTGTGTGTGTGTGTGTGTGTGTGTGTGTGTGTGTGTGTTGTTTGTCTGTTTGTCTTTCTCCGTGGCCCTTCGATAAACTGGCCATTTGTCCAGGTTCTGTAGCCCCGCCCTCTCCCCAGTGCACCTCTGACAGGCTGCAGTGACCTTCACTGCAGGAGAGGCGGCGGTGGAGAAAAAGGATGGATGGAAAGAAGAGCGTTCCTCTTGCTTATCTGGCACTCAACGACCAGGTTTTTGGAAAGGGGAGCATTTATAAAAAAAATAAATAATCAACCTTCACTATTCAACAGCTGCACTCCTGCCAGTCAGCCCGTAATGAATAAACCACAGGCGCTGGAGGGAAACTGTGCACCTCCGAGTCCTTTTCAAACAATCATGACCCCCCTACATGTCCCCCACCCCAAAAAAAAAGTCCACAATTACCTTCCGTGTGAAGGCCCGGTCCAATTTTCAGCCGTTTAGCTTGTTTTAAACCCTGTTTTTAATGGTCATAGAGCTCCACCATCCCCACCCAAGGTCCTTTCATTGAAAATAGTTTGGCCAAACAACAGCAAGGACAGTGAGAAGGTAACTGCTGAGAGGAAAATACAAAGTTCGCTTAAAAAAATGCAAAGTTGGAAACCAAAAAAACAAAAAAAAGAAAAATGTTTTCCTCCTGATAATGTAATGTAATTGTGATGAAGAAACAAAAATACTGAACTGAAAGAAAAAAAAAATCTTTCCCGGGCAACGAGCGGTGAAATACCGGAGTGATTTGTCAGGAGGTGGTTTTCTGCGTGGGAGGTTTTGTTAAAAAAAAAAAAAAAGGCAAAACATAAATAAATAAATAAGAATATCAAAATAAATAAATAAAAGGCGGTGAAATCGATAGCAAAGGGAATTGGCCGCCTCTGAATCTTGTTGGGCTGCTGGGAAATGAAATGGATGTACAACACACTCGCAGGTGGCAAAACAGAGATGTTGCCTTTCTGATGGATTCTGCCCTTTTGAAAGAAAAAATGGGTGAGGGAGGGAGGAGGGGTGGTGATGGAGGGAGGAGGGCAGGGATATTGTGGAAAACAAGGTTTGTATTTGATTGTGTAGGCGCTCGGCAGAGACAGGACGCCTATTGAACCTGCAAAAAAAAAAGAGAAAAAAAAAAGAGGTATTTCACCTCCATTGTTATGAGAGCGGATCGATGCTGGAATCAGACTCTCTCTCTATTCCTCCCTCTCTCTCTCCTTCTCCCTCTCTCTCTCCCTCCCTCCCCGCGGGCCTCGACACATCACATCACACACACAACCCCCTGTTTTGACAGACAGAATGAAAAAAGCACTAGGTTGAACTTTGCCCTTATGCAATTTATTTATTTCCATTTTCTTCTCCCTCTCTTCCCTCTCTCTCTCCTTCTCTCTCTCTCCATGATCCAACGTTGGATTTTAAAGACTCCCGTCTGAAAAACGAAAAACATAAAATAAAAAAAATAAATAACAGCTCCCGATTCTTTCAAGGTTACACACAACCGACAGGTTTATACAAGCGTGTTGGGAATCATCCCCCTAGAATGCACCATCAGGGCGTGGCAGACAGGGGGCCCTCTTGTTTTTTTGTTTTTTTTCATATTTATTGATTGATTTATTGATTGATTTATTTATCCATCCCGGGGGCCGTGGTAATGCTCGGCCAGAGAGACTTCAGCGAGGAATCTGGACCCCGCTCCCGCAGCAGCACCACCCACACACCACCACCATCTCCCCCCAACACCAATCCCTGGGCCCCTGGGGAGCCATGTGAGAGTTGCAGAGCGGGCGGCCGCTCAGGCCATTCCTCAGCGCTAATACACTCCGTCTAGCCTCCCGGATCAGACGCAGCACAAGGACAGAGGAGCTCTCGCACAGATGGCCTCTTTTCTGTCCTCAAGAGAACCATCCCTTCCCAGCATGCACTTGAGACACAGCCGCGAGATAGCGGCGGTGGCGGTGGCGGTGGCGGCGGCAGCGCAGCTTTCCAGCAACCCCCGGTGATGACCAGCAGCTCAGTGCATCTGAAGTCGAGGCAAACAAAAGAAAAAAACACAAGACGGGACGAGCGAAAATAGCACTGGGATGTTTTTGAGCAGCAGGCGGGCAGCTCGTGGCGGTGGGCAGGACTCTGGGACTCGGTGGCGAGCCAGAAGGAGCCGAAGAGTGATGTGAGGGCCGCAAATGTGTTGGCAGACGGCGGCGCTCGGGGGAAAGTGGCGCTCTGAGTGCGCAGGAGAGACGAGCGGGTCGGAACATCTTCATCACCACCGTGCTGCGTTTGTTTACCCACCAAAGTGACTAAACAAAGCCGGGCGGGTTCGGCTCGGCCAATCAGAGTGTTTGTTTGCCTGGGTTGGTGAGGAGGCGGGGCTTGTTTGTGGAAGTTTGGCCGGAGCTCTGAGAATTCCCAACTGGAATGTCATCAGTTTCATTCATCAGCGTTAAAGGTTAATAATATTAATAATAATTTGGGAAAAACTTTACGACCCCTGTGATTAGGAAAATAACATCAATATTTTCATACTGAGTATAACGATGGTGTGATGACCTTTGACCCTGTTCCTGCAGCTTCATCAAACACCTGATGATCATCAGCGTAGCAGCACTTCGTCTTGAATCACATGATTCCTCAGGTCGGAGGTGATTTCCACCACGACCGCTGCACGCCAGGCGACCGACCCGGTGAACTGACCTGGCCGCGACCTTGTCGGTGAAGGTCGAACAGCAGTGACTGGACCCGCAGCGTCGCGGTTCAACACAGATCAGTCGTCCTGCTTTCACCACTTCTGTGTTGAGAGATGAAATATTTTCACCACTGGTTTTTAGTCCGTGAACATTTGTCGTTTTTTATTCCAGAACTTGAACTTGAACAGAACTTTAATCCATTTTAATCCAGAACTTGAACCCAGAACTGATGCGCACCCACACACACACACACACACACATGCACACACACACACACACACACACACACACAGGCGGCTGCCTTGTCTTGGTGATTCACACCCTTTGTCTGAATGAGATGATACTGCGGTGTGAAGTGACTCGGACACGGACGTGAGCTCTCGCCGACCCCCTCCTCTCCCTCTCTTCTCTCCCACCTCCTCCTCTCCCCCTCCCTCCCTCGTCCTCCCCCGGGGTGAGGCGAGGCGTCGTGTTACCCGGGGGTCGCCCCGTGTTTATACACGGGTCTTGGACACGGCCCAGCACGCCAGCGGAGCAGCGGCTCTCCCCGAGGATGACAGCACGCCCCCTCTCTCCCTCCCTCCCGCCCTCCCCCCTCACCTCCCACCCCCCTCCATCCCTCTCTCTCTCTTCTTCGCCCAGGGACCAAACGTCTTTGTTTTTCTTTTTTTTTTAGGCCTTCTTTCCTTTTCCAGCATCTAAGCCAGCATCATCTCTCCCGCTGCTACTTCCTGTTTCGTCTTGTTCTTGGCTTCCTGTGTCACCACCAGTGGCTTCGGTCACTTTATAGCAAGTTAAAAAAGGAATTGATCGGTTGTTGGAATAATTTGGGTGGAGTTTTTGAAAACAATTTCTGTTTCTAAGTCAGAAAGACATAAGAAGGATAAGATTCTGGAAATCTCAGCAGGCTCAGACCAACCGCTTTGCAAATTCAACTTCAAAAGGTCACATGAGTAACAGTGCGTGTTGGGCGCCAAGTGAAATTATTACATCTCCTGTGAATCTACTGTATGTAGACACTGATGGACGAGCCGTTCATCCGTAAATCGGTTCTTCTGTGCGGTGAAGCCGGTTAGAGTCACTCGACTGCTCGGAAATGATACGCAACAGAAAATACCAGCTCCCACCAGAGAGGGCGCCACACCTTACTAATATATTTACTCCACTGGCTAAATAAACTGCAGGGATTTTCTCTCTGTTGAATGATAACTTTGACCTGTGCAAATCCAAGCGTGATGAGCCTCATCACTCTTGTGTCTGCGGCTTTGGCTTGCTGTCGCGAGGGGCTTCCCACCAGCCCCGGCTTCATCTACCACCCCTCCACCCCCGTTACCTCCCCCACCCCTTCACCCCTCCATTCTGGAGCTGATCGTTAATACGGTTCCATCCGACAAACTACAGCAGAGACGTTAATGGATCGCCGAGGATCCACACGCTTCATCATATCAGCCGCGCTCATCATTAATGTAACGGCTCTTTCCACATTCCTTTAATATTTCACGGCGAGGCGGCAGCTGCGATCTCCCGCGCTGATGTGTAACGGATGTGATGGAGGATATGAGGCGCCGCGTCTAACGTCGCGTCCCGAGGCCGCCGCCGCGGCTGCAGCAGCTGCTGATAGAGGAAGACCAAGGAGAAGAAGAAGGAGAAGAACTCCTGCAGGATCAGGACAAGCAGCAGCCGTCTGGCCTATTTTCTCAGCACGTGCAGGAAACACACACAGGTGCGGCGGCGCAGATCCTAAATGTGTCTCTGTCACTCCAGAGCAAAACTGGGAGAGAAAAAAATGTTTCTGCAGCCGGAGGGAGAGAAGAAATGGAACGCTAAAAAGAGAAGAAGAAGAAGAAGAAGAAGAAGAAGAAGAAGAAGAAGAAGAAGTCCCACGAAGCCCAATTTGAATTCTGCCTCACTTCACTTCCTGATTGAATGAGGTAATCTGTCCTCATTTGAATGATGGCGTTTCAAGTCGAGCGTGGGACCGACCGGCTCAGTCATGGAAAACAAATAGGCTTCGGGTGAAAGTCCCGGGAAAAAAGTGCTCTGGCAGGAATAAGAGACAGAGGGCTTCCGTCGCTTCCCTCGCCGCTCCCCTCACCGCTCCCCTCGCCACTCGCCATTGTTTACCTTTCAATGACTGTGACTTCCTCCAAAAAGACCCTCGCAGAGACGCACAAATAATGCTGCCTCCGTCCGTTTTTTCTTCCAATCCATGTAGCCACCTGGGTTGCAACCAACCTTTAAGTCCCGCACCTGCGGGCCCTGCTGGGGGGGGGGGATAGGGGCCGCCATGGCAGCTGAAGCTCTGAAGCTGCTGTCAAAGCCCAAGGCCGTCGTTCAGACACCAAAACACAAAGCAGCAGAAACAGATGTTGCTGACGTGATCCCGTGTCACTTTATTAACTTCAGCCGCCGCCGCGTGTCAGCCAGCCAGCATCTCTGTAGGTTGGGGCGGAGGGGGAGGGGCGGGCTTGAGGGGGGGCGTCCCATTTATCATTTTTTGATTTGTTTTTCTTGCTCACTGGCACTCTCTGCGCTGCACCCTCCGCCTGGCATAATGAGGAGCAGCGCTGTCTGCTCCCCGTCGCCGGGGGAGCTCGGCACAGCGAGGAGGGGCTGCCACAGCAGAGGCTGCAGCCAGCAAGTCAGTCAGCCAGCCAGGCAGTCAGCCAGCCAGCCAACAAGTCAGTCAGTCAGCCAAACAGTCAGCCAGCCAGCTAGCCAGCCAGTCAGTCAGCCAAACAGTCAGCCAGCCAGCCAGCCATTCAGTCAGCCAGCCAGCCAGCCAGCCAGTCAGTCAGTCAGCCAACAAGTCAGTCAGTCAGTCAGCCAACAAGTCAGCCAGCCAGCCACCCAACACAGAGAAAAGCTGCTGCCCAGCAATGATGATTTATTCACACAAGACAATCTCATTGACACAGAGCCGTGTGGGAAAAACTCCCTCCCATCTTCTTCTCTTTTTCTCTGTCTTACCACTCTCCTCCTCTCTCTCTCTCTCCCTCTCTCTCTCTCTCTCCACCAGGTGGGCCAAGGGAGGGAGCATCATCAAGGAGGTGTTGGGCGACACCTACGAGGTGATCGTGGACCACTCCTTCTTCACTGAGCCGGTGTCCTGCGAGGTCACCAACCCCCTGGGCAGCACCAACATCAGCCGCAACGTGGACGTCTACTGTGAGTCGCTGGGACCTTGCAGGACTGTTTGTTTTGCTTTCTGCTGTTTGAGGACTTTGTTTTATCATGATTGAAATCATTCCAATTGAAGATTTCTGGTCAAATGTTTATATATTCCAACGTGGTGTCCACATAGGCCACTCTATTAAATCACAACAACTGTTGTGATTAAATGATTAAATATCAACTTGACGTGATATTTTACTTTTGATCGACTTTGGGGAAAAGGAACATTCTACCCCTGTGTAGAATGAACTTCCCTTCTGTTTTAGGCCTGTTTATTCTGATTGAGGCGTTTTTATTCCATTTGGGCTTCTAACCCGATTCTAATTGGAATATTAGGCTCCATGTAAACCTCGAGGAGTCTTAGTCAGTCAGTGTTTCCTGTTTGTCTCGACAGTCGGCCCTCGGATGGCGGCCGAGCCCCAGTCCCTGCA